>JAUMHR010000069.1:11550450-11566525 GCA_032361145.1 Enteromius fasciolatus
CATTCTCTCATTGAAACGGTCACATCCTCATATCGGTATTTTTGTGGCATTTTCCAGCTAGTGATCTTCATGTGTTTTATTTGCCTGGCTAGCTGTGTGTGTGACAGATTAACCTCTGCAACAAACTAGGGGTCAATGGAATTATGTTTTTCAGGTCTGATGCCAATACTGATTCCAATTTTAGACCAAGTAGACCGATAACCGATATTCTGAATCAATATATATATATATATCTGGTGTAAAAATTAAAATGAGTGCCCTGACAAAAGCATTCTTTAAATAGTTTGAAATTATTTTAAATTATGTTATCTTTTGTATTCAAGTAAATAAACAAATATGGAAAATAATGAATTAATATTTAAAACAGATGCAACCAAAATTATTAAAATGTTTTTTTAAAAACCATATTAAACCTATATATATATAAAGAGTGCATTTCTAGGAACCTGGGTCAACTATATTTTCCTTTAAACTATATGTTTCCCTAATAAATATCCAAAATGAATAAGTAATAAGCTAAGTAAAAGACAATAATCAATGCAATCTCTTGGGAGGTAAATTATACAAATACTGTTCAAATGTCTGTGTGCTTCTGCATTTGAGGTCTTTTGTTTTAGTGAACAACTTCACTATATCTGATTAGTCTTCTACATAGTGTGCTGACCATTTGCCTGGCTAACTGTGTGTGTGACAGATTAACCTCTGCAACAAACTAGGGGTCAATGGAATTAGGTTTTTCAGGTCTGATGCCAATACTGATTCCAATTTTAGACCAAGTAGACCGATAACCGATATTCTGAATCAATATATATATATATTTATATATATATATCTGGTGTAAAAATTAAAATGAGAGCCCTGACAAAAGCATTCTTTAAATATTTTGAAATTATTTTATCAGCATTTTTTGAAAATTACAATACCGATAACCATAAAACCGCTTAGTATTGGTGCAGAAAATCAGCCCATAATCGGTCAACTCCTATAACAAACAACATGTTTATTGTTGTATCATTTATATGATATGTATAATAAATATTATGTATAAATATGCAATTGGTTCCATTCTCTCATTGAAACGGTCACATCCTCATATCGGTATTTTTGTGGCATTTTCCAGCTAGTGATCTTCATGTGTTTAGTCTTTTTGCAGTTTAATGACCCTTGGAGGTGTAATGTAAGAAAAGATTTTAATGGACCCTTATTTGAGACCGTCTGCAAGGAGCTTCATTTCTAGACCAGAGTTTGTCTGCTTGACTAATTTTAACCTCTGATTCCAAGTAGCCCCTCTATCATTTGTCTTTGGCTGAAAGAACTGCTTTTAAAATGTGATCATGTTCCCGTTTGGAGCCTTGCACCTTTCTGTGCGCCTTGCCCCCCCTCTTTTACCCCTCTCCTCTCTACGTCTTTTTTTGACCTACAGCAGTCTGTCTGCAGGGCTGGCTGCCCTGAGTTATTCTTGTTATGTCTCTGTGCAGATACCAAAGCTAACAGAAGAATTGTTGTTATTGAGTTTTTCTATCCTGCAGTCTTTCACCTTAGTCTCTGGAGACCATGCTCTTTTCAGTATATTTTCTCAAAGTGTACTGCACTGACACTCTGCCCTTAGTGTGTTTATGTGTGTGTGCGCTTAAATACATCTACGTCAGAGGGCTAATCTTTTGTTTTAGTGCAGAAGTACCTTATCTTGGTTTCCAACTAAAAAGTGTGTTGATCTACCCAGATAACTGCGCTATTTATACTTTTTTGAATAGTGTACATTTTGAGACATGCTTAGTAAATATATTAAATTATTTAAAAAAATATAAATGTGAAATATATATAAATCTGAAAGTTTAAGGATGAAAAATAATGTTTTAGTGTGAAATATTATTGTGTGTATTTAATATGCTTGTTATGTTATCTTTTGTATTCAAATAAATAAACAAATATGGAAAATACTGAATTAATATTTAAAACAGATGCAACCAAAATTATTAAAATGTTTTTTTATAAACCATATTAAACCTATATATATAAGGAGTGCATTTCTAGGAACCTGGGGCAACTATATTTTCCTTTAAACTATATGTTTCCCTAATAAATATCCAAAATGAATAAGTAATAAGCTAAGTAAAAGACAATAATCAATGCAATCTCTTGGGAGGTAAATGATACAAATACTGTTCAAATGTCTGTGTGCTTCTGCATTTGAGGTCTTTTGTTTTAGTGCACAACTTCACTATATCTGATTAGTCTTCTACATAGTGTGCTGACCATTTGCCTGGCTAACTGTGTGTGTGTGTGTGTGTTTTGCAGGAAACAAGAGCTGCTGACCATCTCCAATGTGCCTCTGGGAGAATGTCCACCCTCACCTCCCCGCACTGCACCACCCACCATGAAGGTGAGTGTTAACACACACACACACACACACTGCTCTATTAGCTGCTGTTACCCAAAATCTGCTGTGTTCATCTCCCAGGCACACATTTATACTGAATTTACCTCTATTAGCGGTAGAAGCATGAGAAAGTGAAAATGCCCTTTGTAGCATGCCATATTAAATGACCCTCCTTTCACTACTAAAATGTCAACATACTCTTACATAATGCTGCTAACTGATTCAGACACGCACATTAACCTGCGGTACTGTCTGCGAAGGTGCATGCGCTATGTTTGAGGTAAAGCTTTTTATTCAAGGTTACCTCTAAATGTAATTCTAATTCATTTTGACTGAGAAATCCATTTTCTTCCGAGCATTAAGGTCCCATTGAGTTCACATGGTGTCGCGATCTCTTTATATTTGCAACAGCCTCGAGAGGGGCTGGAAAGATTTTCTGTCTTGTTTAAAAGTGGTACACTGAGTTCAGAGATGGATTGTGCGGTGTGAGAGGAGCACAGTTGGTGTCACCTTGAAATGAGACGCGCTTGCCGAAAAATCAAAAAAGGAGGATGGAGAGATTGGAGTTTATGCAGGAAGGGAGGGTGAGGGGCCGAGGCGTCAGGTGTGATATTAAGATGAGAAGACATGAAGTCGAACCCAGAGGTCATGATCCTGTTAGCCAGTGCTTTAATTATGAATATCGTCTTTCATAAGGACTGATTAAATGTCTGAGGCACACAGCACTTGTTGAAAAGTCAAATTTATCTCCA
Organism: Enteromius fasciolatus; assembly: GCA_032361145.1. Taxonomy (NCBI): domain Eukaryota; kingdom Metazoa; phylum Chordata; class Actinopteri; order Cypriniformes; family Cyprinidae; genus Enteromius; species Enteromius fasciolatus. The sequence goes on from JAUMHR010000069.1 coordinate 11,553,583, forward strand.
TCACGCTTCTGCTTAGTTATTACTTGTTGTTGGAGGATTTGAGGATTTATAAATAGCTTAAATAGGATTTGCCATTCTCGCGAGCAGCTGCTGTAAATTCTGTCATGTTTGCTCTTGCGTTATTCCAAAACATATGAATTATTTTTTCTGTGAGACTTAAAAGATATTTTAAAGGACGCCTATTTTTTGTTCATAACGGGTTCCAATGTTGTTGTTTTATTGTATTTATACAGGTTTGAGTATTTTGAGTAAGAATTGTGAGCATAAATTGTCTAAAATGTCTATTTTATTAAAGTTTTACAAAAAAGTATATTGATTTATGCAAATATAGAAAGCAGCACAACTGTTTTTAACAATGAGAATAATAATAAATGTTTTTATGCCAAATCAGAACATTAGAATGATTTCTGAAGGATCATGTGACACTGAAGACTGGAATAATCACAGAAATAAATAATATTTTTAAATATATTGTAAAATAGTAATTTTAAGTAAAAATATATATTATATTTTACAATAATGTTATTTTTACTGTTTATTGTTATTGGTGGGTGTAAAGCAAAATAACACCAAACTTTTGAAAAATAGTGTGCATTATAAATTAAATAATATTTTGACTAATTAGCACCGCATGTACTTAAAGTGCACAATTAGTTTGTATTGCGCCAATCCAGAAATGTCATTGAAAAACTCACTTAACCAGTTCCCAACTTTGTCCTTAAAGTCACTTTACACATAGCAAAGAAATGTTTGCAGAACACATGTTAACCCGACACACTGTACTGTACCTTTTTTCAGATTTAACTATTCCTGTGGGGACATTTGGTCCGAACATTGTAGCTAAAACCTGACACAAACACACCCACCCACTCAAAACACTCCCACAACGTGCAAAGACGCCATTAACACCTGTGTTTGACTAGAAACACAATACATTTAGTAAGGACATGTGTATGTGTGCGTGTCCTTTAAGATATATAATTATGTGTTGTTCACACAGTTCATGGCCACTCCCAATGTAAACCCAGTGTCTAAAGAAGAAAAGAGGAAAGGGAGGAAAGCGAGTGTGCGGACTTGATAAGCTCTGGTTCAAACAGCTGTTATACACAAAGCAGAACTACACAAGGCAGAGAGAATGGGAGAACTTAATAACTCATAAGTACAGACACACTGGTAAGACCAGTTTTAGGGTGTGGAGCCAGTGCACACTGCCAAGCGGACTTGGTCGTCCTCTTCCTGTTGTGTAAAGTGTTTGCATAGAGGAGCGCAGCTAATCAGAAGAGAGAGGTACAGTATCATGGGGGGAACACAATGTAAGTGGTATTCGACTCGCTGTGTGTTTATTGAGGGATAGGGGTATCGATGAGGCTTGTAAGTGTGTGTTTGACACAGCATAGACCTCCTGCACCGCTGCAGTTCATTCCTTTATTCTAGTTGTGCATCTGAGTCTTTATGTAATGTCTGTTTATCAGCCAGTTTGGACAGAGTCCCAGATGCACACTTTATTACCCCACTGCCTCTATATTGGCATCTGTTTCTACCTATAACTACTTGCATATACAAACAAACAATACTTTCAAGTGTTTTTATTAAAGAAATGGCAGGATTTTACTGTAAGGCTCAATTTGATAATGTTTGCAAATGCATATATTATAATAAACTGAACAGCAATATTTGAAGTTAAGATTAGTCAACAACATTTTTGTGTAATATTTACTACCATGAAAATGATTTCAACGCATCCCTCAAAATAGATGTTACAGTGAATTAAATGTGGATAACTGAAAAGTAGAAACGTCAAGCTTATGCTTTTATAAAAGCAATTATATGAATTCTTCTGTTAATGCGTCTTATTTGAGCATCAAATAGGCATACATTGGCATTATAATATTACTCAACTTTTTTCCCACACTAAAATCATGTTAATACACATGGCTATACTATTAAAAAAGTTATTGGCATTTCCAGATTGGCCCCATTCACTTACATTTTAAGATTTTTATGTATTTATTTTTGAATACTCTATTGTTCATTATTAATTTATGGTGCAATGGTAACTTTTTTAACTAGAAATGTTAAAATGTATAAATGTATGTGTAGAAACTAACTATTTAGGCCTGCTGTAATACTATATTTTCACTCAGATGTTTTACAGATAATCACAAAAGAAACAGCAATTACCAGACTGAATAAAGTGTGAAATTTGAAGTAGGATATATATAAATGTATATATATATAAATATGAACTGTCAAAAAAACCAAACTTATTTTAGATGCAATTAATCATATATATATATATTATTATTATTATTATTATTTAATTTTTTTTTTTTTTTTACAGTGATTAATGGTGTTTTATCAAATATTAGGGATTGTTTATGTCTTCTAGAGAATATTTGTATGTATTGTGTCCTTCCTTATAATATGGGTGACGCTTCAAAGCTCCAGAACAGGGTGATAATCTTGTCTGGGACAACAGTGGGACTAACAGGTTGTGTTGGGAGATAAGCTCCGTCTCTTCATAACCTTACTATGACACTACGGCATAATTTAAGACCCATGTGAATTTTTTATCATGTAGCTCTTATGTTTTATATTTGATTTGATGTGCTCACGCAAACTGCTTCAGGCAATGGACTGCTGACTCGTGAGTTTCGTTTGGTATTGGGACAAAAACATTGTTCCATATATAAGCAAAAAAGGGTCAAAAGGTCTCTGCATTGCAAAACTTTCGAAACCTTTCCAGAAATACACAGATTATTTTGCCTTGTTTCTTCTTTGTCCACGTGTTCCTCTCTGGCGTGTCCTATTGATGTTGTGGTCTCAGTTCCTCAAGGTTATTTGGTCAACTATGTCTCAGCTGGGCTTTACTCTGTTGACTTTGTGAAGTGTGTTGCCCTTGGATCCATGGCAGGTTAAACATTAACGTTCTGCATTAGTTCTGTCCTACTTGCATCTGTTACACTCCATCCGATCACAGGGATATTCTTAAACCCAGGGGATCTATTTTGAACAAATATCAGATGTTTTTCTGTTCTGCTGCCTCTTAACTAGCAGCGGTGCTCTGTCAAGGTAAGAGACTTTGGATTTAGCAGAAGTTTTGTGCAAAGGGTATTTGAGAGTTGCTTTTATTATAAGCCCCTCAGGTCTAGACTACAAACTGTGCTGTAAACCTCTATTGAACTTCTTATATAACTAATAATTAAACCCTAATGGTTGCACAGCCCATAAATTGAATGCAGCTGTAAAGGTTCAGTACGTTTGATTAGAGTGAGGAAGTATTATGGTTTGTTAAGTGTGCATGCAGAAAGAAGTTATTTGCAATGCATTAAGAATATCTTGACCTGTATCCCAGTTTTACATTTATCATACAGCGCTACAAATGGTGGATTGTGGACTAGTGTGTAGTTGTTGACTTGATTGTAGATACGATCAGGCTTTTCTGTGTGAGACTGTGGAAGTTGGGCGTGTTGGATTGAGTGTCCTACTGTATATACATGGGAACTTCTTTAGACAGGTTTAGAAAGCATCCCAGGATGCACCTTATGTTGATTAAGGAAATGTCTACAATGAGCAGAGAATCTATAGACAAAGGGCTGGGACCAACATTAAATATAAGACTGAAATGTTAGATTTGTTTCGTTTTCTCATCATACTGAAGTCATTTATTATATTCAGCATTTTAAGTTTAAAGTGAAAGTTTAGCATTTTAAAGTGTATTTAAGTCATTTAGTTATTTATTTAGCTTAACTGTAAAATGTATTATTTTATTTTATTTATTTTAGCTTGTGCTGTATATTTTGGGTTTTCAGTTTATTTTTATATTTAATTTTCTAGATTTTTTTTTTATTTTATTAGGTTTTTTCGATTTTATTATTTAATTTTTCTTGCAATGCATTTGAGCTGCTCATTTTGCCCATTTATTTGTAGATTACTGTAATTGTTAATTCTCACATAATGTTCATCTTAAAAATTAATAATTTGTTAATACTGTGAAATGTAATAATCCAAATCTCAAAATGAATATTCACATTTTCATATGTTTTGTTGCTCATTTTCATCTGTAGGATTTCAAACAATGTAATAAAACAGTGTTTTTACCCTTACCTTTTGTTATATAGAATTTATTTCATAGAATTTTAATTTACCATTTATTTGTTATAAACCATAACTAATTATTTTTATTTTTACTGATTTTTACTAATTATTCTTAATATTGATCAGACTTTCACAGTGGTGCAAGTTTGATGCCTTTTTAAAAAAAAAATTTTTTTATAGAAAACATTTTTTTAAATAATAATAAAAAGATTTTGTGTATATTTTGTTGTGTCAAAATGTATTAACCTCATATCACCACAAAACCATAAATCTCAATTTTCTTTTATTTTCCAGTCAGCGGAGTTCTTCGACATGCTGGAAAGGATGCAGGTTAGACTCCTTTGCATCATTCAGATGATCTTATAAATGCATGTACTTCTTCCGAATAAGATTCCTCTAATAACAGTATTCCTACAATATCTTTTTACTTTAACTGCAGAGCATTTTACTGTATAATATTATAATAGTCACAGCATGTTTTTTTTTTTGTCCTTGAGTGCTGGCTAAGTGTTCTCTCTCCAGTGGACCAGTCCTCAATTACTCCGAATGAATAATTACACATTCTAGCTCATTTCAAACTCATTGATTTAGCCGGCACTTTTCTCTGTAGTGGGTCTTTGGTGGGAGCTCCACAGGGGCGAGAGACAAGGAACAGGACATACTGACCTGTTATACTACAGCAACATGACGATGTTGTTGACATCGTGTGTGTGTGTGTGTGTGTGTGTGTTTGAGAGAGTGTGTAGATGATGGGCAGCAGGTAGTTTAAGATCAGTTGATCAATACTATGTTGAGCTTTGGAGATATTAAAGCCCTCAGTCTTCTTGTCCAGACCTCAGTATTAGTGAGAGATCGATGCAAAGGTTTGTCTGAAAGGCTGATGTCTCTCTCCAATGGATCACATGTACTTGTACTGTTTTTCCTCCAAAATGAAGTTGTGTTTTAGTCAGCTACCTAGTTAGCATTTACAGTATCCAGGGAATTGGGCGTTTCCTTTATTTTTTCAGTTTGTAATTGCATTTCATGCCTAACGTTTAGGAAAGAGAAACAATCCCATAAAAATGTTTATCTTATAAAACATAATATATTTCAAGAGTTCTTGTTTACTGGTAATCAAGTAGAATTAAATAAAGCGCAGATTTGGCGAGCTGTCTGGTGGGCGATCCGGGAGAACGGCGGACTCCGAACCCTAGGGAATATAACCCTAGCGAGGGTGAGGGTTCGGCGCTTGGCTCGTTCGTCGACTGCCCCCCGGGCGTGAGGTGATGAGGGAGAAGGAGGAGAAGGGGAGGAGGAGGGATGCGATCAAGGCTAGATGTGGGAATAAGAAAATGGGGGTATTGTATGGTAAAGGGAAACGGTGTGATTGGACGTGCTTGATTGGGTGATTACTGCATGCCCGATCCTCTCGAACCATGTTTTTTGCAAAACAAATACTTTAATTTTTGTCATTTTCAATTAGTTTTCTTTATTATTAACTTTCATCCCTAAAAGGAGCTAATATAAAATTCTGATTAGTAGACATAAATTTTTGTTTATTTATGTTTTTTATGTTACTCAACTGTATGGTTGAGATGTCAGTCCATGGTAGAACTTAAATTCAGAGAACTATTTAATGAGATATTTTGCAATAAACAAATGGTAGCGATATCAGTTAAAGGCTTTTAAAACTAGAAATGTATTAATATATAAATTAATTGGAAATAATTCACATTTTAAACAATTAAATTAACACAATAGAATGTAAATGTCACGCTGGGTGTTGGTGGAGTAGAGAGAAGGAGATCGCCAGAGACGAGAGCTCAAACAAAATTAAAGTCTCTTTTAATAATAAACTAAAAAGCAAAGATTCCAACATCCAGTAATGACACAAGCAATCCAAAATGAGTACAAACACGGGTGACATCCACATTGATTGACAAAATCAAACTCAAAAGAAAGGGGTTTTATACACTGAACACTAATCACTAGACAAGACACAGCTGGGGAAACACAAAGGAATCAACTAATAATTACACAATGACACAGAAAGGACCAAATATGGGCAAACAGGGAGGAAGACAGGAAGACATAAACTGAAACACAATGAAAACGAAACCAAACCAAGAATATAAACCGAACTAAACAGACATAGAACGTTACAGTAAATGTACAATGTAAATGAAATTTATTTTAATTAATTAATTTGTGATTTTATTTGTTTAATGTCTAAATGCCATTCAATTATTTAATTTTTTGTCAATTATTTTCATTTTAATAATGCCATGTAGGAAAGTCTCAAATAGCTAAACCAAAGGCATAAAGCTGTGTTATACAGCAATATTGTTGTTGTTGTTATATCAGATCTATATAATATTATTGTTATATCAATCTATATAATATCTGACATTGTATTCACGTTACAAATGTTTTCAAGCAAACAAGAGCTTCCTCTTTTATTTATCCAAGGCAACAGTTTTTCTTGGACCATCCAGTGAAAACAATTTTAGCAGGGTAACCACAGTTTTTAACAAAATAACTTAGCCTCCAGTCCCTAAAAAAGAGAAAATTAAAAATACAAAATGTTCTGAAGGCTTTATTGACCGGAAACAGAGTTGCTTTATTTAGGGAGCTCATTTGACTAACAGGGATTAATGTTCTAGTTTGTCATTTATTCTTCTTCTTTTCACCCTCTTCTGCTTTCCTGGACACGGCAGATTCCCAAAACTGAGGAGACTAAGAAATACAAGGTTGGGCTGGTATTGTGAATGTGTGTATGTGGACATTGTGTCTCTAAGTGCTTGTTTGTGAGTAGGGTCTTTTCATCTCTATTAATATTCTGATAAACATCAGCCGCAGTCTTGAGTTCTACAGCATCAATCAACATCAAATACTTTTTTTTTTTTTTTTACATTTGTTGATGTAAAGGTCAGTGATGATGATTCTGCCAGAGAGACCAAAAGCAGACTTATATCCAATATATGGTTATTGGAATGCAAGAAGAGAATTATCAAGATGCCTTTTTTGTTGCTTTCGCCTCTATTATTATTTTTGTATCATTCGTATTCTGGTGTAGATATTATTCCTCTATCCTGTTCTTGGGGTTTTTCATTGCAATAAACAGTCTGTGATATATGTGGTTGACTTTTCAATGTTATCCTATGATCAAATTTATTTTTCTCTCCTACAGGATGACTACATCCCTTACCCCCGGATTGAGGATGTAAGTCTAAACACACAAACACACACACACACGCACACAAATACTTCTAAACACACAACTGTTCAAATTAAGCATCACAAATCTTGCCTAGATCTATGTACTCTGTATTATTTTGTTTGTGTACTAGAAATTTAGCACAAGAAGTGGTTTTCATTATTTTCAAGTGTTTTAAGGCTGAAAGGAACAGATTGTCTCTATTTAGTACACAGCTCTTTGAAATACTTCTGATTGGTTAATCACTGCATGTAGATGTTTGTATAAAGATTGCTAAACTCTGGCAAGAAATCTCATACACGGAGATGTGTATTTTTACGTAGTTTGATAGGTAGCCATAAGCTTTCATTAATAATCTCAGCATTGCTGGAGGATTTTCACGTCATTTCTTACCATCAAGTTCTCAATAGTCTTGTGAACAAATGTCCTGTATGTGTTTTATGGCCTTATTCCAGTGACTTAATTTTATTTTTTAACCTAACCACGCATAATCACAAATAAGTACATTTATGCTTTTTACATATTATTGTAGTCCAGGTTTGTCCATTAATATGTTTTTATTATACGGAAAAAAGGACACAAATGTCAGGGCATTGAAATATAGAATTAAAACCAATTATGACTTTACTGACCATTTGTGGGGTTTTTTGGTTTTGTTGTCTAGGTCCTGGAGAAGGGTGGTCCCTACCCTCAGGTGATTTTACCTCAGTTTGGTGGATATTGGATTGAGGATCCTGAGGCTCCAGTTGGGACGCCCATGTCCTCAGACAGCAGCTTCTGCGAAGAGGAAGAAGAGGATGGTCTGAGTCCCGGGGGAGGAGGCTTCAGCTACAGACTGGAGTGTAACAGCATCTCACGGGCTTATCGCAAACACTTTCTGGGCAAGGTGAGGATTCTTTTGTTAATACTGAGAGTATGTTTAATTTTTATACTGTAGGTTTACAGGGCCAAAAATATCCATGTTGCCTGTAGTCTCTCTCCAACTCAAGTGGTGAAAACCCTTTTGGTTCGATTTTTGAAGATCAAGGTACACCTTTATAGTCACTTTTCGATTTGAAGGGTCCTCCGTTGTTTTAAATAGGAAACTCTCACCGTCCAAATTTTATTGTAATAATTAAAAGATATAATGGGTAAAACCACCGTCATAATTTATTTGAAAGATATTAATATTCCAAGTCTTTTGAGGCAAAACGATTGATTTGTGAGAGGAATAGATGCGGTCGCTGTCTCCGTCTTCCAGTGTTCCAACTTAGTGACTTTGTCACTAGATTTAGCGACTTTTCAGACCCTCTTGGCGACATTTTTCCAAAAAGGCAACTAGCTAGAAATCTAGCGACTTCTTGGAGAAACCTCAGCGAGTCTCTGGTAGTGCCGCGCGAGCGCAAGCGCGAGCACACACTCCTCTCTCTGCGTCTGTTCTGTTCAGCGAGAGACTGAGAGGAGCAGAGCTTTCAGTTAAAATAGATATTATGTTGCTTCTAACTCTATTTTACATGCAAATAAAGCCAAAATCACAGCATAGCCATTGTCTATATTTTATGTGTTTTTGATTTCGATTATAATTAAGGATTTTAATCTAGATTAACATCTTGTAAAGTAGAGCTAGTTCAGTAGGCTTTATAATGGGGTGCATTTCAGTCACTATTTCATGTTCATTCCGTTTATCTGACAACAGAAACCATTAAATATATCAGTGAAAACAGTTATATTGAGAATTTGGCTGCATTAAAATACATTATGTGGCTACAGAGAAGCAAGATAATATGACGCACTGACGTAATGAATATGCAAATTGACGTATGACGTCATCTAGCGACTTTTCAAGCTGGCTTTAGCTATTCGATTGAAAAAAGTTGGCAACACTGCCGTCTTCTGCATACTTCCTGTGCGCCGCTGCAGTCTGTGCGCGATTTAAAAAAAATGCAGCTACAAGAATCCTTACGTCAGCGTTGGTTGTGAAATGCCGTTGGCTCTTGTGTGTCTCGTGATCAATTGCGTCATGCTACAGAACGGGAGTATAATTTTTAAAAGAGATCGTGCGGGATCATTTTTAGTGATTAAAACCTTGTGTTTTACATAAAGACTTCATATGGCTTCAGAAGACTTGGAATGTGACACGACTTGTTTGTAATGTATTTATTCTGCTTGTTAATGATTAGTTTGTGGAAAAAATACCTGTGGCTGCATTTGCCTGTGTGTGTTTATATTGTGCAGAGGGTAGGAGTGGGGTTTGGTGCTCCAATAAAAGTAAAAAATTATGTGTTCAATTTATATATGCATGCAAACCATTACAATAAGCAAAACAACTGAAAACAAAGGAGGACTCCTCACGTCGAAAAGTGACTAAAAAGGAGTACCTTGAGCTTCAAAAAGTGATGCAAAAGTGTCTTGATAAAGCGAGTTGGAGTAAGACTGTTGGAAAGTAAGTGTCCTGTCTGAGATAATATCTCATGTGCCTGAAGCTTATTCATTCGCAGTTCTTCATAACACTTGGATATGAGGTGTGATGGCGCCTCTTTGAACAAACACTTTGTACGCCGCATTTTGGTATCAGTTGTGTGTCACAGAGAGCTTGACTGAAACGACAGAGAGCCACACTTGATAAAAATGTAAACTCAACCTACTGGAAAATGAACCCCTCCATATCGAAATATTTAAGGAGTGAAATGACGCCTGTGGAAATGCCTTTCTCTTTCTCAGGAGCACATGAACTATTACTGCACAGGCAGTAGCATGGGACACCTCATCATGTCGCTGAAGTATGAGGAGGCAGAGGGACAGGAGTCACTCCGGATCATGCTCAGGTGTCATGAATCTCTGGTATAGTCATTGCTAGGTAGGTCTGTACTGTCAGTGTAAAGAGCTGAACAGTTTTGTTTTATGCCACTTTCTAGGTCAAAAACAAAGACCCTGCATGAGCGAATCCCACTTGAAGGTCTCCTCCAGCTACCCAGCGTACCACAGTTAGCCAAGGTGTGTATTGGCAAGACATACAGCCCCAGACTAAAGTCAATGCTACTTACACTTTACAATAAGGTGTCATTTGTTAATGTATTAATTAACTTGAACAAACAATGAACAATACATTTATTACAGTATTTATTCATCTTTGTTAATATTAGTTCATGAAAATACAATCATTCATTGTTAGTTCATATTAGCTCACAGTGCATGAACTAATGTTAACAAACATTTGTTGAGATAAAATGTTGAGAATATATTAAATTACAAGCAAAAAGTCCACACAAACAAAATTTTAACAATAAATAAAAAAGTTAATGTCTTTAATTTCAAGATGATAACATTTTGTATTATTGCTTGGCCCTAATCCTCTTCCATATAAACTTAAATAACAGAATGCATGTATAAAAAAACGCATGTTAGTTTCAGGTATATTTATGGAGCTCTTTCCTTTTTTTGGTAAAACATTATCCTGAATAAAAAACAAAAATGTATAAAAATACAAATATACATATACATATGTAAGTCTCTCAAGAGTTCAAGTCCTTAGCAGACCTCTTTTGAACGTCCCTCAATCCACTCAAAGGATGCGAGATGTTCACATCAGATGTGTCCTGTGTGTTTCAGCTGCTCTGCGATGACGTCACAGGTCTGAAGTTCAACCCCGTCCTCTACCCTAGGGTGAGCGTTTCTGTGTTTCTCACTCCATCTGTGACTTACCTACTCCAGGCATCAGAGTGAAATTAGGGCTGGGCTTTGCTCCGTTACACCCTAGTACCCAAGCCATCTGAATTAATATGTTCCCATGCTCCGGGGGAGTCACAGATCCATCTACTTTACACTGCCTGGCATGCCTGAGCTTCAGAATGTTTTTGAGAGGAGCCTTGACCGTCTCAAGGCTTTGCATGGTCTGTCAGGCATGGCAAACACAAACGCCTGAATTATGGAAAGGCACTGACACACATATTTACCCTTGCGGGCGCTTTCGCTCACTTTCTGTTTTCTTTTGCCCAAGGCCTCGCAACTGATCGTCACTTTTGATGAGCACGAAGTGAACAACACTTTTAAGTTTGGCATCATCTATCAGAAGTTTGGTCAGGTGAGAGTCAGTCCTGAGCTGTTGTCTTCATCGTACATACCACTTTCACTGAAGTTCTCTCTCTTTTTCTCACTGCAATTGTCTCTTCACATCAGACGACAGAGGAAGAGCTGTTCGGGAACAATGAGGAGACGCCAGCCTTTACTGAATTCCTCGGTGTTTTAGGAGACAATATTGAGCTGCAGGATTTTAAAGGGTGAGAGATGGAGATTAAGCTCTGAAAACTGCCACTAAGGTTCACCTGCGCACTCATAAAAGCCTTGTTTTAATATCAAACAATATTCAAAGAGTGCATTTGTGAATAATTTGTTTAATTTGCTCATTGTGTGTGATTTCGACTGGAAGTCTGCTCGCGGTAATCAGATTGGAGCTAATTTGACTGGTGTGTGTGATATTGTGCTGCTCAGGTTCAGAGGCGGTCTGGATGTGTCTCATGGGCAGACTGGATCTGAGTCTGTCTATACCATGTTTCGTCAGAGAGAAATTATGTTTCACGTTTCCACAAAACTCCCCTTTACAGAAGGAGACATTCAGCAGGTGTGTTTAATTTTTTTATGTTTACTAATTCAAACATTTGTTAACGCTTTATTTTAAGGTTTTCATATTACAGAGGAATTACTTAGTAAGTACTTAGTAGTAGCCGTTGTACTTGCATAAAACAAAATCTACTTACATTACATTATAGAACAGTTTATACTTGCAATTTGTAATTATGTAGATGTAACAGGCTGAGTCTGTTACACAGCTACTTATGTGACCAAAAGATTGTCACGCATTTGTTGCAGACTTTATACAACATTATAAATTCAAGTACACAGACGTGCTAATTAAAATAAAGTGTATCTAGATTGCACTTAAGTGTACATTTTATCTAGCTGCACCTTAGTTTTATTTAACCTAATAGTACACAGTTTAAATACATGTAATACCTTTGTAATTACATTAAAATTACAGAATATTACCCAGGCATAAGCTGCTTAAAATGAAGTGTATCGAGATGTACTTAAGTAGCTGTGTAACAGATTCAGTCTTACCCTTTTTAGGTAAGACCTTACAATAAGAACGAGTAATGAACAGTACATTTATTACACTCTTTATAAATCTTTTTTACTGTTAGTTTATAAAAATACAGACTTGTGATTTTAATAATGCATTAGTAAATGCTTAAATTAACATTAACTATGATTAATTAATGCTTGTTCATTCTTAGTTCATGATAACTAATGTATAACTAATGAAGCTTATTGTAAAGTGTTATCACTAAAATTAAATTAATATTTACTGTTTAAATATTTTGTAGATATTTATTATTCTTACATATTTACATATTACATATTTTTTTCTGTTTTATATATATATATATTGTCAAGGATTTTATACACTCTTTGTATTTATATTTCGCTCTAAAATCAACAAGAAAAATGTATCTTCACAGTTAAACATTAGGGGTGGCACGGTTCACAAAACCCATGGTTCGGGCCGCATTTTTCTGTCCGAGCCCAGCCCGCGTCTGACAGAGCTGTAACCGAATTTTTTTCTCATACTAATGACACATGCACTTTTTTTGTGTGGAAAGCCCGCTTTTATTA
>JAUMHR010000069.1:11566625-11581469 GCA_032361145.1 Enteromius fasciolatus
TCCACACCGTAGACACCTCAATTCTTTCGCGCGAAAGGGAAACACACTGACATCACATACGGGGCACGAGGCTACATCGCGCATGTCATGAACCGTCGAACCGTGCGATGCATGCATGCAGACAAGCGTACCGAACGGTTCGGGGTTTTTTTATAAACCGTACCACCCCTATTAAACACGTTTCTGCCAAATCCAAATTGCTGTAATGGACAAAAAGTCCTGACTGAAATTCAAAACATTTTTTAATAATTAATCCTTTGATCAATTTTTATTAGATTTTAGATTCTACCTTAATTAATTAATGTATTTATGTGTATTAACCATAATTGGTAAAGAGATGAATAATTTTATTATGAAGATTAAAGATCTACAAAATTTAAATTGTTGTAAAAGACAAAAATATACATAACATTTTCCTGACTGTATATCTAAACTCAGTGATTCTTTTATATTTTATTTATATTTATATTTATATTTATAAATGTTTTAGCAATTTTTATTAATCAATGAAAGTAAGATACTTTCATTCTTGCTTTCTTAATTATTATTATTTGGTTGTTTTTTTTGTTAACTCTAACCCTTCTATGGAAATAAAATGAAAATTAGAGAGAAGTGTTCTTATTGAAATTAAAATAAATAATTGTATTAATTTGATTAATTAATAATAAAATAAATTATATTTCAATATAATACCTTGATCTTTCAATATAATACCTTTACTATCTACTACTAATATTATCTTTATCTAAATATTGTGTTGGCAAATACAATTACATTTAAAATATTTATATATATTTTTCTGTTGTGTCATATTCTCTCAGCTCCAGAGGAAGAGACATATTGGCAATGACATTGTTGCAGCCGTCTTCCAGGAAGAGCCCACACCGTTCGTTCCAGATATGATCGCGTCCAACTTCCTTCATGCCTACGTGTTAGTGCAGGCGGAAAACCCCTGCACTGATCACACCACGTACAAGGTTCGTCAGACCCCTCACTGAATTACTCCAGATACCCATCAATCCTATCAGTCCCACTGATCTGAGTTATCGATCGGTGTTCACAGGTGTCCGTCACAGCCAGAGAGGATGTGCCTTCGTTCGGCCCCCCTCTTCCAAACCCTGCGGTCTTTAAGAAGGTAACATAGAAGATTGCTTCCAATAAATGTTGTAGAAGATGATGATACGTATCATAAGATGCTGAAGATCAACTCTTTCCCAGGGTCCTGAGTTCCGGGAATTTCTCCTGACAAAATTGATCAACGCAGAAAATGCATGCTGCAAGTCAGACAAGTTCGCCAAGCTAGAGGTGCGAAAAAAAACTGGGATCCATGAATCACTACAGTATAAACAAGGAATCTGAAGGAATCTTAACTAATATATATATATATACATTCTATCACTATGTACTAATGAGTTTACATTTTGGGATGAACTATTGCTTTAATTAGCCTATCTGCATCATTATCTGTTGTTGTGTGTGTGTGTGTGACAGGAGAGGACACGGGCGGCACTGTTAGATAACCTTCACGATGAACTGCACAGACAGACACAGGCCACGGTAGGACTGGGCTTTACTACAGATGAAGAAAAGCTAGAAAATGGAGGTCATGGAGGGCTGCTGGAGTCTTTTAAGGTGAGACGTCTTGTCCTTGACCACTTAAAAACCTAAAGATTTTATTGAATGATGTTGCTCTTTGCATTTGTTCTGTTTAGTGAAATATAAAATATTCTACAATATGTACTACCAGATAACATTTTGTGATCACTAAACTATTTCTAGAAGAAATTATTACCTCTATTCAGCAAGGATGCATTTAATTGATACAAATAATGTTACAAAAGCGTTTTATTTCAAACAATATCTGTTCTTCTGAACTTCCTAATTATCAAAGAATGCTGGGGAAAAATGTTTTTATTAAGCAGCACAACTGTTTTCAACACTGGTAATAATAAGAAATGTTTCTTAAGCAGAAAATCAGCCTATTAGAATGATTTCAGAAGGATCATGTGACCATGAGGATTCAGTTCTGCCATCACAGGAATAAATTAGATTTAAAAATATTTTAAAATTATAGTTTAGTTTAGTGATTATCATTTAGGCAGTTATTTTAAATTGTAATATTTTATTAAAAAAAAAAAAAAAATCACTTAAATAAATGCATTCTCTTTGAGCGTAAGAGACTTAAACTGAAAACATTCCCTGTTTACTGTCTGTCTGCCTGTGTGCGTATGATTCTGTTTGTCTGAATATGTTCTGGACTAAGCTCTTAGAAGGCTTGTGTGTGTGTGTTAAAGACCATATGCATGATTTTGCTATGTGTGGGTGTTTTCAGGCAGGGTGGAGGTGTGTGTGGGGTGGTTTGCACACACACACATACACTGCAGTTCTGATCTGTGTCGCAGCCACGGCCGTTTATCATTACCAAGACCAACTGATACAGATGACCAGTGCACATTAAACATGTTTACAACAACACAAGTCTCCCAGTTTATTTATTGGATATATTTTTTTATTTGATATATATACTATATACATATATACACACACAAACACACACTGTACTATATATAAACTAGTTTAAATGTTTTTTAAAGAGTAACATTTCATATTGAATAAATCATATATTATAATATATGTGTACAATTTATATTTTAAATTTTGTTTTTTAAAGTGGGATTTTTGGCATTAAAACATAATTTAGTTTTAAATTACAAGCAAAAAATGACCAAATGTAAATCATAAATACAATAAAATAGAACAGTGGTTTTTAAATGTTCTTTGACCTTTGACTTTAGTATAAAGCTGGTGTGTAGCTCCACCTTCTGGTTTTTCGTAATAATACAATTCAATTTTTCAAACTCCATATCATCCTTATGGGTAGTTTTAGGGCTAATATAAACAATGAAATGTCATAAAAGTAATAAAATGTGTAATTTAAGATAGATTATTAGCCAGTTAATATAAATAATGCACCATCAACTGTGATATAAGTTCTTATTTCTCTTTATTTGCCAATATTTTTTCCCACGCTTAGTGCAGTTTTGCATTTTCTGTTCCTCTCTTACCCTCGTCCTCTGCCTCTATCAGAGGGCCATGCGTGTGAGGAGCCACTCTATGGAGACAATGGTGACTCATAAACACAAAAGTCCAGGAGCAACGGCAGGGGTCCCGTCCAGTGTGAGCGGTGGAGGTCTCCAGCAGAACACCATGGAGTGCACCAAGAGCACCTTCACTGTACTTCCGTTATTTTCATTTATTCAGATTCTTATCGCATCCAGTGCATAAATATGCTGACTATTATAAAGCAGTGCAGCAATGCATTAGCTGATATTTGCGTTTGTGTTTGTCAGCCTCCTGCGCTATCTGCAAAATCTCCATTAAAGAGTCCAGTAAAGCGACGCTCTGGTCTGTTTCCCAGACTGCACTCCAGCACAGAAAGTCCAACCGAGAAACATCCATCTCGCAGGTAAGCAAACACATATACATATACAATATTCTTATTATTATCATTGTTGAAAACTGTTTTTCTGCTTAACGTTTTTTTTGCGTGTGAAGCTAATACACTACTATTCAAAAAATCTGAGTGTGCATGATTTTAAAAATAGAGAACATAAATTAATGCTTTTATTCAGCTAATAATAAAAATGTAATTCTAATGTTACAAAAAATTACATTTCAAACTTACTGTATGCTGTTTATTGACTTTTCTATCCATAAAGACTCGTGACAAATGTATCACATTATATAAAAAAATATTAAGTAGCTTTAAAGATTATAAGAAATATAATAGTATATATTAGTATTTCCGAAAAGCACTATATAAACTGTATAATGTGTTTTTGCAGTGACCAAAAAACAGAAGTGTTACCTCACTCGCAGGATGTGAGGTCAGAGACGTCATCCAACCCAAGTTCACCAGAGATCTGCCCAAATAAAGAAAGGTGGGTTTCGTTATGGTTTCTCAGTTCCTTAGGTACAGTAGATGTGCATGCGGAGTGTTTTGACATTTGATGAATCTGATATGTACTGTAGTCAGGTTTCATTTTTAAATCCTTTTCCGGCACCTTTACTTTTAGAAATGTGTTCCTGTCTCTTTCGTAGTTCTTCAGTAAACAAAAAACTGGTGATCTCTGTTGTGTAATCTCTGTCCCGTTGGTTTGGTCCTGCAGGCCATTTGTGAAGCTGAAAGAGTGTAGCGGCAGAGCTAATATCTCTATCTCCCGATCCTCCTCCAGCACCAGCAGCTTTAGCAGCACAGCAGGGGAGGGAGACGGACTGGAGGAGCTGGAAATGGTGACACACACACACACACACACAGAAGAGCTCTGTTGACCTTTTGGGAGATTCAAGAGACACACTGCAAAAACAACAGTATTTCACTAACAGTAACAGTATATATTATCTCAGCATCCTTATTCCCTGAGTACTTGAAAAGCAAAACGGCATAAGACATAGTGCTGTCAATCGATGAATCACGATTTATCCAAAATAAAAGTTTTTCTTTACATAATATGTGTTTATGCTGTATTTATTTATTATGTTTATATTAAAAAACACACGTACAGCATATATTTTGTAGTATTTACATGTAAATGCATTTATATATTTATTTTATATCATATTTAAATATATTTAATATACAGACATAACATATTTTCATTAAATATATACATGCATGTGTTTGTAATAATATATACTTAATAAATATACACAGTACATACAAATATTATGGAAAGAAAAACTTTTATTTTGGATTAATCGTGATTAATAGTTTGACAGCACTTTTATATATATATATATATATATATATATATACTGTATATATATATGGTAACACTACAAAAAGGTGTCATTTGGTAACATTAGTTAATGTATTAACTAACATGATCAAACAATGAACAATACATTTATTGGAGCATTTATTAATATTATTTCATAAAAATACAATCATTCATTGTTAGTTCGTGTTAGCTCATAATGTATATGTAATGTACATGTAATGTAATGTAATGTGCATAAACACAACTTATTGTTTTAATAATGCATTAGTAAATGCTAAAATTGGAATTAACTAAGATTAATAAATGCTGAAGAAGTATTGTTCATTCTTAGTTTATTCGTAGTCATTTTTATATATACACATTTATGATAGATACTAAATATCTATTATTACAGTTTAAAATAGCAGTGCTGAATATAATATATCTTAAAATATAACATCTTTTGCTTTTAAAAAAGTGATTTTTATAAAAGGTAGTTGTTTATATTTTTCATTTTAAGCTGAAAAACAACTAAATGATCATGAAAATAATTTTTGCAGTGTGTTTCTTGCTCTAGAAAACTCTTGATATAATTAGCTCAACGTGGAAACAACTCACTTATGCTTCAGTCATGTTTATGTGGTTTAAATATTTTTTTGAAATTGGAAAGCGAGACAAAACGATTAATAATTTTTTTCGCAGTGTGAGCAAAGCTCCTGTAGATTAACACACTCAGTATGAAAACATTTCAATGATGCTTCAGAAACTTCCCGTTCACAGCTGATTTGCAGATAACATCACACTAAAGGGCCCGTTGTATTGATCCGCTCAGCTTGACGTCTGTCGATATGACTAATTGCTGCAGCACAGCTAGTTCTAGGACAATCTATAGCAGATATCACCTCTGCAGTTTACTCAGACTGTCATTTGGTGTGTGTTGTGTCCTGTAGAGCAGTCACCCGTCCACGGCTTCATCTGTGTACAGCCCATCTCTCAGCGTGGAAAGTCAGAACTCCGGAACGCCGCTAATCATGTGCCGCAGTCCCACAGGTGCAATAAACAATCATACACAAGACAAATATATTGAAGCAATTGTGCACTGCACAGCCAAAAGTAAGTGGACAACCAAAAACGAATATATTTAATCAATAAGCAATTAGTATTAGTTAGAATAGGATAGGAGCTATTTCATATTTAGCTCTTTAGAACACTGTTTTCTGTAAGTGCAATAAATCTGAAATAAAATACAAATATTGAAAAACTGAAAACATACTCGCACTCAGGCCATCCAATGAGGATACATTTAGCGTATTTGTAACAAATTTGCTTAGAACTATTTTTGCTTGTAAACGGTAGGCTATTATGGATATTATGGAATATAGAATGGAAAAAATGAGATTTCTTACAAACATGCTGCTTTTTGCTTCACAAGACGTTAAATGATGGACTGAAGTTTTGTGGTTTGGATTATTTTGATTTTTATTTGCTTTTTATTACACTCGTTCTGACGGCACCCATTCACTGCAGAGGATCCCCCGATGAGCCAGAGAAGTCATGCTAAATTTCTCCAAATCTCTTCAGATCTCATCTACATCTTGGATGGCTTGAGGGTTTCAACATTTTCTGCAAATGTTTATTTTTGAGCGACCAATTACTTAAAATTTAGAAATGCTGAACATTAGAAATGCTCATTTAAATAAATAAGTATTTGGCTAAAATGAATTGCAGCTAAAAGTAAAAAACCAGAGCCTGTTGAACATTTTCCATTAAATCCATTAATAGAAAATTGGTCACATTTCAGACAGACACGCGGTTAAAATTGACTCATCAGTTAAAAGGTGGTGTCCACATATTTGTGGCTATGAGATGTGCTTGAACATGAGTATACTTGCTTGCACACACAAATGCTTGCATTGGCACAAAAACAGTTACTCAACTGTTGTTTTTCTTAGATGGAAAGAGCAAAACTTCACCGAGGTCAAACTTGAAATTCCGCTTTGACAAACTGAGCCACTCCACTGTAAGTACTGTGTCCTTCAACAACTTTAATATGGACTGGGCATGTTTTGAAATCGATTTCAAAGTTGGTTGTTTTATGGTGGATCAGATTATCAACAATAGAGATGTTGAAATGAATGTTTTTGAAGTGCAAGTGCATTTGTTATGTTTCTGTATCATTCTGCGTTCAATTCCATTTGTAAACTAAAAAATGAGATTTGAATTCATTTATACAATAATCATTCTCATTTCTTTCAGGGTCATTAGGCCAGGCAGAAGACACTGCATGGACAAAAGGTACTTTGCATTTAACTTTATTTACATATATTTAAGCTAGATACATCTTGAAATAAAAACTAGCATAAAATATGTATCAAACATTTTACTTAGTACTTGTTTTATTACCTTTTAATTATTTATTAACTATCTATAGCATGGAAATGAATGTGAATCAAGGTTTAAAGTGGAAAAAATAATTGTGTAAATTCATATAATTATTATTTTTTTTCTAAGAAATTAAAAATGGTGTTACTGTTGACTAATGTTGTTAAAAATTAAAAAAAATGTTTCTATTGACTATGGCCAAAACTATTACAAAATAGTTTATGTTAAATGAAATAATAAATAATATAATAATAATAATAATAAATACTTGATGAAAAACAAACTTGCCAATTAAGAAATGTTTTGGCAAGCAACTGAAGTTTAAATAATAAAATGAAAAAATATATATATATAAAAAAAAATATAGGCCTTTTTGTTAATATTTATTTAAAAAATAAATAAAAAAAGCTGAATAGAAATATTAAAAACTTATAATACGGCAAAAGCACGTAACAAAATTACCAAACAAAATTAATTCAAATAAATTATAAAAATATAAATATATCTTTTTTTTATATTCATGTCAGAAATAGTGGCTACACATAGTATTAGGTGTCTTTATTGTGAACTTTTTAAAGTACATAGTTTGTGTCTGTTCTTTGTCTTTCTAGGCAGTGACTTTGAATGGATTTTTATAGATTGGAAGAAAAAGGGACCATTTTCTCTTGCCGATGCAACAGTTGTCACAGTTCAACACAAACACAACTGAACACTAATGTAAGAACTGATCCTACATACACACAAAAATGGTTCAGAGGACATAAACGAACACCGGTCTTAGTAGAAAAAGCAACAAATGTCTCTGTTTTACCAACATTTTAAATGTAGTGCTCAAACAAGTGTTGAAAACTGTCCTTGCCTAACTGCAATTGCTTTCTAGACACATGCTCAATATTAACACAGCCACTTGAAATACTTGAAGAGTTCTAAGTCATTAAATGTTACAAGACATACGGACTACAAAATAGCATTGTAAGCACCTGTACTGTAACTGTACTCAGTCTTTTGCAGAGATTACGGGTCATTTTGAGTCTTGTAACACATCGCCCATCAGTGTAAGCCTTAAAATATTATAGAGAACTATGCTTTGCTGAGGATTGAGGTTATTATTTTAAAGTGATGTGAAAAGGTTGAATTCACCTTTCTCGAGGGGAACCAAAGATGAAGATTGCCATGGTTTATTTGTGGTAAAGGGGATGGCGAAGACACATTTTATTATATTTTTGAAGTAAAATCTATTCATTTCAGCGTACATTTAGTTCTCTAAATGAAGGCTTCAGTAAATTTGTTCAACACAACGGATATATTTGCACAATTGAACTTAAAAAATGAAATTATATACTGTTCATTTCAAGAAAGCACAGACACATAAGCATGTTTTTCTTACGTTCAGACTTGTGGATGTACAAAAAGGTCCTTTTTTGGTAAATGGATTGGCTGGACGAATAACTTTTGAATATTTTTTTTGAAGGATTTTCTTTTGTTATTTATTTACATATATGTGTCTCTCCTCATTCCTCAGTGGTTAGTTTTCAGCGGTACTCATTAGCGAGGGCATTAGACTGCAGAGAGAGAGTTAAATATTCTTGTACAATAGTGAAACTTTGACATAAAATGTGTTGGCATATATGTTTGTACTGCCATTTTATTTATTGCTTTTAAAAATTGTTGATGTTACGTAAAAAATACACAGAGTCAAATAAGAATAATTTAAAAGGTAATTTAAAAGATTATGTATATGTATATTTGGTTATGGCATGTGCCATTAAGAATTTATTATAAAAAATAAAATGTATTTTGTGTCAAATACCTGTCTGGTGTGAAAAACATTTGTAATGAATCCAATGCAATTTTCTCAGACATGTCTCCTTTTACGACCACACGTTTTAGAAACAGAATGCACACATTCTATAGGGATATCTGGAAGAACAACAACATTTAATAGAGCTTTACAACTATTGTGTATTAATTCAAAGTGTAACACTGCATGCATTCACATTTCAAATTATCCTAAGTCAAGTTGGTATCTTTGCAATCTTGTCTAATTTGCCCACTGTACTGCTAGTATGTTTACAATCATATTTGCTCTGGTATTCAAAAAATAACCCACAGCCATATGAAAAATAGAAATGCCTTTGTCTTTTTGCTCAGACGAAATGCACAGAGGAATAGACAGTTGGCTCAGATGCTGGTTTTGGACGATTTTTCTGCCGCTTTGAGTCGTGCATTGCAACTTCTGCATACACCAACTGCACAAATAATAGCAAGTTAAGAAATCGATCCTACTGACAAATCAGATTTTTATCAAAGCACACTATGGAAGGAGATACTTACTTCTTTTTTTGGTTTCACTCTAGCAGCAACTAGAACAAGGGAACAAGAAAAGTAAAATCTGAATGGTGTATTTTTATCATTTTAGATTTAAATGATATTTATTGATTTGAAATGTATACATTTAAATTAAAAAATTCTATCAATGAATAAAAATACAAAATTGCTTGATATATGACATGTTTGCAGAATATGGAGTTGAGTCTTACAGGACATGTGGTCCCGAGGCGGGACAGGGGGTGGTGGTGGATGATTATCTCGGGTGAGACACCAAACAAATCCCAAAACAACAGGAAAACACATCAAGGCACCAAAACAAAGCAGGACTCTATGAGAGAGGCTTCTGCCTGACGAATCTGCTGCTGCTGTCCAGAAATAAAAATGTATACTTTCTAATTTTGCCAATACATTGTATGCAAATTATGAAAGCAGAAATTGTATATAACACCTGTAGTAAAAATTGAGTATATACCCGCAGTCACATTAACATATGTCACATGTCCACTGCTAGTAAATTTCTGAGGCCAGGTTATCAAGCACTTGTAAGCTCCAGCATCTGACTGGTTGATGTTGTGAATGTGGAGTAACAAATGTGTGCTATTTGCTGTTGATCTGGAATTGGACATCTCGATTCTTTCAGAGGCAAGGAGGGAAGTAAACTGGTGTGCCTCCATTTCCTGGAAAACCCATCCTCCATTCCAGCCAGAAAGCCCACAGTGTTGCACTTCACAGCTTAACTGGAGACTGCCGCCCTCCGCCACAAACTTTGTGGCACGACTTGCTCGAACAGATGAGCATAGTTCACACACTGAACGGAGAATAAAACAAGCGAGTTGAGTTTTTAGTTATGCAAAGCACTTTCGGACTTTGTCTTATTATGGAGCCCTTTAAGTGACTTGAAACGCGTGTAAACTAATATTAAAAAAAAGTACCGGAAACCATAACACGACAACTTCAAAAGGAAATGTGAATGTTTACAGTACTAAAACACTATTTAGTGTCATGAAAATAAACATCTCTTTTTAAAAGTGTGGCAGCTTTCGCTATTAATCTGAGAAGTGACTTACCTTTTAAGATATACAAAAATGCCAGAAATGTTAGGAAACACCTGCAAACTCTTTTCATCCTTTATGATATTTCCATACTACCTGTCGAATGTCCTCGCAGCCTCAGATACAGAAGAGCTTAACGGTTATCAGTCGGCCTTTCTGTCAAATCTCCGGGGCAGAACAACGAAACAACGTTAACTACGTTAGGTTTATCTAAAGTCTTCCTAGCTCCGTGAACACCCGCTGCCTATTCACTGCAGGGAAATTCAGTTTCATTACGGTAACGTTACATCTGGAAACTCCAGTCGTGTTTCAGGAAGGAAATACAAGCTCACTACACACTCGACATATATCCTTCCTGCTGGAATAGAGAAAGTAATCACTATTGACTTTCCGTTATAACCGGACTGAAACTAGGAGGACACGAATGCTGGGATTTAGATAGACTAACACTGCTAAAATTTGATTATATCCATGTAAAGTGATTGTGTGGTCTGTCCCGCTGTGAACCCAGAACAAGTATCAAAGGTTTCCCTCCATTTATTTATTTATTTATCTTTGTGCTCATGCTGTTTAGAGTGTATTAGGACTACTACTAGGCCTACTAGCTACTAATAATGTTCGTAGCTAGTACTTTATCTAACATTTGGAACATTTTTATAATAAAATATTTATGTGAGAAGAAACGAAGAAACAAAAACAGGAGAGACATTATTTTTCTTACTCCACTTGCAAATTATAGCCGCCGTAAATAAGGAAGAAAGTAATTTTCAGGCTTTGAAAGAGGCTGTGGCCGAAGTGCAGAACCTGAGCAAAGAGACCTGAGTTCGACGTGTCACTGGGTTGACATATTTGTTGACCCTGGAACAATGTGATTAACCAATCAGATTAGAAGAATGAAATTATACTTTAGGCTTACAATCAGTGTTTGGTGCTTTGAATGATCAGTGTCATTCATCTATCATTAAATACTCATGTGTAAGGTTAGGCTTAGGTGTAGAGATATGCTAAAATGCTTTGTAAAATGAATGGATGGATGATTCAGCTGCGGGCGCCATCTTCTGGCGAAACACGGGAATTCATTCGGCGCGCGACACTCGCCCTTATGGGGTGTACACTCGTTTTTGCTGTGCTTTGTGGAATTTAATGAGTGCATTATAGTCCACTATGGTTTCGGACACCCGAAATGGCTGTCCCCTTAAACAGTGCACTATTTGAAAGTATAGTGGGCAATTTCGGATACAGACAGATATCCACTATTTTAAACTAACGTATACCACAGAATAATTCTGCCCGAATTATTATTAGCATAAATTTATTTATTTGGGAAAAGTATTGAATGGTGAAGGATTTTGCACATTCTGACAGTGGAATTTCATGAAGAAGAGAAGCATGGTTTCCAGAAAAGCCACAAGGTGGTGCTCAAAGTAAAATAGCTCCTCAGCAGTCAGCTGGGAATCGGTTCTATGGTTGAGACAAAAAGGGGCACGTGCAGGCAATTACACAGCTGCTGCAGATAAAAGCCAAGCTTAAACAGAACCTGCTGCTCTGTTGCTTTAGGATAAATTACATTTACATTGCTGTCATAATCAACATATTACACATTAAATGAATACATTTCATTGCGGTCATTAAATTGAAGGTCAGTCAAATTGAAATGACCTAGAAAGGGGCCTTGAATGTTAAGTCTTCAGAGATAAAGGTTTCAGATTAAAATCCTTAGTGTGTAAAGAGAATTCTGTCATTATTTACTCACCTTCGGGTCGTTCCAAACCTGTATTCTGTTATTAATGTGACAAACGTGCATATTAACTGTAATCTTCAAATGACTTTTCTTAAAGAAAGTCATACAGGTTTAGAATTTACAATTTACTATCACTTGAAGCAATAAATGAGGCTCAGGCAGTGTTTTGGCAAAGTGAGGCTCCCTCAAAAGGTTTTGTTGAACTGTGCGATTGTTTCCTGCAGCGAGTAACTTGAGTCAACGGACCTTAATGGTAACCAGATGTAGGACGTCAGTGTGGGCTTACAATCCCAGGATATGTCTGTTTTTCTTGGAAAGCCCATGGTACAACCCCCCAACTCTAAGTTGCGTAAGTGGTAACATATCACTTAACCATTTAGTTGAGTCATATTAATATAAGCTTGTACGTGCAGGAGAGTTTTTGTAAACGTGCCTTTTACAGGTCGGAATGTTAATTTGATATCCTGTCTTTATTGTTATCAGTCAAAACAGGAAACTGGACATTGGCCACCCAGGAATGGGCAGGAATGAGTGCGTGCTGGTCAACTCACATGGCTTAAAGCAGATACGTAAAAGCAAACACTCACAGGTCTGTGCACAGGAGCAAACAACAGCGTATAATTGACTAAAATGGTGATTTTGTCCATGTTTTTGATGGCTGCAGTGTCATGTTGGACAAAGAAATTAACTAAGCTCAAACTCATGTACTGTGAAAATAATTTTTTGTTCACAATTGAAAAGGCAGATTAGTGTCCTCTGAATGGTTCAGTCCCAAGACAGAATGATTTCTTGGCAGTACAGATTGCTCCATGATCAGATTACTCCGTAGGCACGTCCTCAGCCTTTTTCCCCCCTTAGTGATGAGAACAAGCCCTCTGAGGTTTCTTGAATCCATGCTGCAGAAGAATGCAAAAAATTAGTGTATGATGGTATTGCTCTAATGCATTGCATGGAATGTAAACATCATTAAGCGGTCAGCACCTCTCAAAAGAGTGTAGCTACATTACACACAAAACACTCACCCGGTTGAGTGTGACGTGTGAACACGGAGCCTGGTGTGTCTATTCTGGTGCACAATAAAGCTTTTCTCTTGCACGCAGTGTCACAGCGAGAAAGCCTCTTTTGTGCTGGCTTTCTGATACTGTGAGACTTACCCTGGGTCTTTAACAAAAGGGAATGAAGATGATTGTACTGTGCGTGACTCCAGCAGCAAACAGTTCTGAGTTTATATCACTTTAGATATTATTTTTAGCACTTTATGTCTATGTCAAATTTTTTCAGAATCACAGAAATCACAGCTTTTAAAGCAGTTTTTATATTTTATGGTGGAAACCAAAAACAACTGTAATATTCAAACCAAGATTTTATTTTCAGAATTGTGAGATTAAAATGTTGCAATTACTTTTTTTGTTGCTTGTGTGGCTAGGCATCCATACTTTAGAGAATATTTAGAAGAGGAAAAAACAATATTATGAGCTATGGACTCATATGATGTGAATCATACACTTTGTATAAAAACATAAGAAGTTGGAGTGGATCACGTGGCTTGTTTCATGTGTAAGACCGTGTCATTTTAAACCTGCAACTATGAAACCGATTTGATATTTTTGGAACTGGAAATCAATAGCAGCACACTGTCGGAAACAAGCACGGGTATAGCACATTTGTAAGAATGCTTTCCTAATGAAAAATTAAATGTGACCACGGTTCATTTTTATTCTAGCTTCATTTTGTTGCTGTTTGTGATCTGGTTCCTTTTAGCCTTGAATAAACTGGGAATCTGATCGAGAGAGTTTTTTAAAACTAACATTGCTGGTGTATACAAATGGAGACTTTTTTAGGGTTTTCATGTCAACATTGGCTCTTTTCCTAATGAACTGTGGCTTGGATTGATTATACCATATCAGATAGTTCACCTAAGGCCCATTTCATTTTATGCTTATCTAAAGTGAAAGCAAGTGATAAGAGACACTAGTAGATTTATGAAGCAGTATAGTACACATAAGCAGGAGAACTCACAGTAGTAGTTCACAACCCAATGAACTGTCCCCCATATCTGTATACATCATCATGTCTAGTGCAACCTCTCACATGGTAAGGCAAGTTGAGGCTCATAATAGACAAGAAAGATAGCAGCGACTGTTTTAAATCAAATTTAGCAATTCATTGTGACCATGCACAAAGCTAACAGAAGAGTAAAGGTTAATACTGGTTTGTTTGGATTTGTTAAGTAGGTCAGTAAAGTACATTATTGAGTAGCACTTTTGCTGCTATTGATGTGGGATACGGGTAAGGTGAGTGAAAGAAGTGGTGGTATGGGTAGGTTTAAGGTCAATAGTGTAATTATACATGTAATTACAGAAACCAATGATTCATTTAAATGTAAGTACACAGTAGTTAAGGCCATCTAATATAAAGTGGGATCGTTCAACTTAAAAACAAGTCTCTAGACACGTCATGTCTGTGTTTCTTCATAGACAAAAACATGTATCCTCTCTAATCTGGGGCCTGTACCATGATGGTGGCTAAACAAACTCAGAGTTACAGGATTAGTTTTGGGTTGACAAATCCAAACCGA
>JAUMHR010000069.1:11592934-11610649 GCA_032361145.1 Enteromius fasciolatus
ATAATGTATTTCAAGAATTACAATTTCCAGTCAATTAAGATAAAATTTATATATTTTTTATTTTCATTTATTTTAATTTAATTTAATTAAAATTAATTTTTTTATGCCTTATAGTTTTTTTGTGTGTGTTTGACTAATTTGTAATGTTTGATAATTAATTAATTAAATAAATAAACACAAACAATGCTCTCAGTAACACTGTGTCAAGTGATGCATATGTTTATGCATAATATTTCTATGTTCAGGTAACCAAATTTAGCAAATCCAAGCAAACCTAATACCTATAATTTCACATTAGCCATAAATAATATTTTTACCTTAAAAACTAAGTTTTTGTTTGCACCTTTTAAAAAAATCAGAATCGACAAAAACGTTTCATTGCTTTACACTAAATCTACAACATAAAATTAAATCTAAATATAAATTAGCATAAAAGAAAAAACTATTCATTAAATTGTGTGACTATGTGGCATTGTATGAATGGTTCATTGCATTTAATCATTCTTCTTAGTTCCTCCTAATGTGCAATTTTTGCTTGTAATGACTGTACACCATAACACGCATTAAAACTATTTTAGATTTTCTCCGTTTGTTTAAAAAGTAACTAGTTGCTTTCATGTCTAGCTCATTCAGTAAAGGTGGGTCTGAAGCGTTAACGTATGTTTGCAATCCTCTTATTTTGTCCCTGACCAAGTATGGATTACATTCATCCGCGGGTCACTTTCAAAGGACTCATTGAATAGAGAAACATCTAGGCCTCTAGATAATTTCGAGTAGATATATTTAAAACGCAAATCGCTTTAATTTGATTTGATTGTAATGATGCATTTAATTATTTTCAAGCTTGTCAAGGATTTCAGAAACAGCGATGCAAAGGAAATAAGGTAAAAATGTAACTAAAATTGACAACACTATCGAGTCGTGCTGCAAAATTCATAACAGTGAAGCTGGAAAATGTTACTGAACGTTAAGGTGTGAATTGTGGAGGTGCAAAAGGGCACCTGGATTGATGACTGCAGGTATTAAGTAGCTCTCCAGGGTGCTGAAGTTGAATCTCTCAACGCCACTGACGAGCCTCATCAAACTCTTGTTTGTGAGCTGAGATCCTCTCAACATTTGTTTATGCCCTCGGCGCGACTGATGCTGGAAAACCGTCGTGAAAGATGACCATATGAAGGATATAAATCTACGTTATTAAAGAAAACACTGGAGGAGAGAGGTAAAACTTTGTGGAGATGTTTTAATGCATCAAGTGGCCCCTATAAATAATGGTAAGTTCAGTTTCTCAATTGCATTTTATGTGGCAATGTGTATCAGTTTGTTCACTCGCAGTGCAGAAAAATATGATTTATTATTTTTTTGCATTTGTAGAGCATCAAATTTTCACAAATAATTGCAAAAAAAAATTGCAAAAAATGAAGACTGAAGTATTCTTTCCTTTTTGTAAAATCCACCTTTTGGTCACACTAGGTGGCCTTATGCATCACATTACATCAAAAAGTATATACAGTATTGTGTTTATACTGTATTGCAAAACACTTTTGGTGTTAATGAGGTGGGATACGAGTAAGGGACAGGTTTGGTTGAATGAGTTGGCGGTATACTTGATAAGTCAACAGTGTAATTATTAATGGAATTACAGAACTAACTACAAAGTTATTTAAAAAAATAAAAGTACAATGTAAAAACATTTATGAACTCAACAAGTGCACTGTATCAAATGATTAATTTAAATGTCAGTACATAATAGTTAAGTGCACCTAATATAAAGTTTGACCCACTTTTTTATTTAATATGATAATGCTGTTAATACTGATAATATTGAAATCTTTAAATATTATTTAAAAAACATATATATATTTTCCCCCTTCACCAAAAAAAAAGTCGAGTTTCAGCTGATTACTGTACTTACAGTCTACAACCTATCTTTATATATAACAGATCATTGAAAATTTGGCCTTGAAAACTGATCAACAGGTGCCATGACTTCACTTTACGTCTAATCTGCTGTTCTAGGTGTCTCTTTGTAACATCCATTACTCATAACGGCTTCTGACGGAGGACAATGCAACATATTCACCTCCCATTCGGAGGTGCTTTATGGGAGTTCTCCAGTTACCCCTGCTGCTGCTCCGTCCTCCGGAGCAGACACAGCCTCTCCACGCTCCCATTTTACAGCATTACACTATGGATTATTCTCTGTGTTTTGGCATTTCCATGCTGTGTCCAATGCCTGATTTTCAAAGTAGGCGTCCTGGGGCCTTGGAACTGTGACCCTTATTACGCCAAATCCCTTCCTGCCATTGCATCCAGACTGGCTGTTGGCCGCATAAACGAGGATTTTAGTTTAGACCTGGGCTGCACGATGGACTTCGTCATCCTTCAGGAGGCTTGCGAGACTTCCAAAGCCTTGACCTCATTTGTACAATATGAGAACACTGTTGATGCGTTTGTAGGCCCTACAAATCCAGGATACTGTAACGCTGCAGCACTCATGGGCAAGAATTGGGACAAGTCTTTGTTTTCATGGGCGTGCATTAACTACGAGTTAGACCGGGTCCAGGGCTACCCAACATTTGCTCGAACTTTACCATCCCCGACACGGGTGCTCTTCAGTGTGCTTAGGTTTTTCAGCTTGGCTAACATAGCCATCGTGTCTTCTAACGAGGATATATGGATCGACACGGCTGCCAAACTGGCTAGCGCTCTCAGAAACCAGGGGCTTCCTGTTGGCATTGTTGTGTCCACGGGGAATAATGACACCATGCTGGAGAACACCTTGCTGAGCATACAAAACGCAGGGGAGATCAAAGGTGAAGTGTTTTGGACAAATACATTTGCAGTGTGCATAAACATTCATTTTATGTTTAGAGGCATCAAGAGATTTTTGCTTAGGTAAATAGTAAATATTTCTCAGTATTTTTAATGTAACCAGTAAAACAAAAGATATCATATAAATCATAAGCAATTGTTTTAACCAATAAATATTGTTATGATTTATAATTAAATTATTTTTTTATTATGTATGTATTATAATTACACTGTACTGTATATATTATAATATATTTAAAGTTAATATAATAAATACAAAAATATATACAGTTCTTCTCAAATAATTATATTCTCTGAATGACCCTAAAGGCTTTTTAAAATTACTCTACAAAACACTTCAGGCCTTGAAAGAAAAACTGGATATCTAAAATTGAAGAAACTTTGTCAACTTTATTATTATTATTATTATAAATTATATGTGTGTGTGTGTGTGTGTGTGTATATATATATATATATAAATTACATTACATTACTTAATTATTAAATTATTTATGTGTGTTTATATACTTATTATTTTTATGCAATGACTCAAAATTCTGTAATAGATCATATATATTATGACTAATATATTTTTTTATCAATATAATTAATTTTTTTTGCTACAGTGGTTAAATGGAGGTTTATTTTTAACAAACTAGAAAAAAAGCAGGTAACACTTTATTTTGATGGTCCCTTTTGAACAATCTGTTGACAAGAAGTAGCTTGCACCTACATGTCAACTAACTCTCATTATAATATTAATACAATCTGTAATTAATATCTGCTAACTCTTTATTGTGATGGTCTCCCAAAAGACGCTCTACTGACTATAAGTAACTTCGCAAGTACATATCAACCTATTCTAACCCTAACCCTACCAGTCTACTAATACTCTGATAGCACTCTATTGAGAGTTAGTAGATATGTAGGTGCAATGTTACTTATAAGGTTGAGATGTACAATGTATTAAATTGTATCTGAATTCGTTTATTTTTCCATGTGTTTCAGTCATAATTATGTGCATGCACTCAGCGCTCATTGGAGGAGAGCAACAAACGTCATTCCTGATGAAGGCCTATGACATGGGACTGACAAAGGGTCAATATGTGTTTATAACATATGACACCCTCCTGTACAGTCTGCCCTACACCAACACCACCTACTTCCCGCTGCAAAACAACACCAAACTGCGCAAAGCCTATGATGCTGTTCTCACCATCACCATGGAGTCAGAGCTGATGTCATTCAATGAGGCGTTCAACATGGCCAAACAATTTGGAGAACTGATGGTGTCACAAGAGCCAGAGCAGGTGTGTGCACTTTGAAACTTTTGCGAATCTTATCTGTACGCGTGTATAAAACATTGCATTAAAATGTTCTGCTACATTTTAGGTCTCTCCGCTCTTTGGTACAATCTATAACAGTTTGTACCTCCTTGCCAAGTCCATGCACAATGCAAGAAGAGCTGGTAAGTGGTTCTCCGGATCCAACCTGGCCTCCTTCACGAGGAACATTTCATTTTCCGGGTTCAACCAGAACATCCGCATAGACGCCCAAGGGAACGGGCAGAGCGACTATGTGATCTTAGACACTGATGGCTGGGGATCTGAACTGTATCGCTGCTTTTTTGTGAACCTGATGTTAGATAAGGTGCTGTTCGCCGGCACATACATACATTTCCCTGCAGGTTCACCTCCACCTTCAGACTCCAGCTGCTGGTTTGACCCCAATGGCATTTGCACAGGAGGTACAAGAACATCATGCTCAATGACAAACAGTTTAATGTGTCTTTTTTTTAATAATTATTATTATTATTAAAATTATATTCAAATAAAAATGGTAAAAAATATTATTTGGTATTTTGTATATAATATTTTTTTCTAAAAATATTACTGAAAAAAAATTATTAAAAAAAACAATATATATATATTAAAGCATGATAATAACAATAATATTTTATTTTTAATTATGCTAACAGATATGACATTGCTGTTTTCATGTAATCATTGTCACATCATGAATATAGAATTTATTATTGTTATTATTAGAAAAGCCAAAATCATTTGCATAAATTGATTTACATTTTAAATACAACGATAATATTTGTATATTTTCACTCTTAACCGATACATATAATTTTGTGCATAATTAGTAACTTACATACTTTGCATTTGTTGACCAATTTATTCTTATGTGTTACAGGTGTGGAAATAATATATGTCATCATAGCGTTTGTGATTGTCCTCATTATAGTTCTTGGTTCTATTGGTCTAAGTCTATTCATAAGGTAATATTGCTGTGGTTTTGATAAGATCCTTTGATATTTAATTTCATTTCATGAATATATAGAAAGTTCAAGAAGCTGTGTGTGATCTTGTCTGATCTTTGTAGGAGGCGATTTCAACAAATCCAGCTGATCAAAGGGCCCAACAGGATCCTGCTCACGCTTGAGGACCTAACCTTCATCAACCCGCAGCTGAGCAAGAGAGTATGCGTCACCCTATCCAGCTGCTTTCTTTAAACTTACAGAATGTCATATATTCTGTGTATCTCTTTTGTCACAGAAAATCACCCTTGAGGATCTTAGCGACTCAAAAAGTTACATCGAGGAGAAGAGCATGGGTGAGCGTTCCCGCTCTGTGAACAGCATGGCAACAGCAACACATGAGACTTCAAACGTGGCTGTATATGAGGTGATATTATTTTTTTCATTTTTTATTGAACACACCATGTTTTTTCAGCCTGACCAAATTTAAATCATTTCTATCTTTGCAGGGTGACTGGGTGTGGCTAAAGAAAATTAAAGAGGGACATTTCAGGGAGGTTAAACAGAGCACCACCAAGATCTTCACCAAGGTATTGGCTCAAAACAATTCATTTAAACCTAACAGTTTGGTATTAGCCCGAGTGGCACTTCCTATCATCTTTATAATTCTCAGATGAAGGACCTACGCAATGAAAATGTCAATCCATTTTTGGGGTTCTTCACCGATTGTGAGATGTTTGCTATTGTAACTGAACACTGTTCTCGTGGGAGTTTACACGATCTCCTTCGCAATGAAGATGTCAAACTGGACTGGATGTTTAAATCTTCTTTAGTGCTGGATCTCATCAAGGTACTTTTGTACATTATAATGAATGTTAATGTGATCATTTTAAATGCATTTACAATGTCTGTCATTGGTTTCTGGTATCCATCCAATAGGGCATGAAATATCTTCACCACAGGGAATTTCCTCATGGGCGTCTGAAGTCTCATAATTGTGTAGTAGATGGGCGTTTTGTCCTAAAGATCACTGATTATGGATACAATGAGATTCTTGAGACCCAGAAAGCTCCAAAGGAAACCCCACCTCCAGAGGGTATGGGTGTTTACTTTTTAAATCTCACATTTACTCCATCCAATTCTACAGTATTAATCAAAAATATGATAAACCATTTTTATGTCTCTCAGATCTATTCTGGACAGCTCCTGAGTTTCTTAGAGACCCTGAAAGTCAACGGAAAGGAACTTATAAAGGAGATGTGTACAGTTTTTCGATTATACTTCAAGAAGTGGTGGTCAGGGGAGCACCGTACTGCATGCTCGGCTTGCCTCCTGAAGGTTGGTTGTAAAAAAAATCTACAAAATTATTCCTCTTAAGCCCCGTTCACACCAAGCACGATGACTAAAAATACCTCTAAAGATAACGATATTGGCGTTCACACTCACCGAATCATATCATCTGTTTATTCTAAGTAGAAGCTTGTCTGCCTCTTTAAATTCTCGAGTTCGTGAGAACAGGATGAATTCTGATTGGCTATCAATTTTATGCTATCAATGCTATTCGTTAATATTGAGAACGATTTTTAGATCGTTATCTTTAAGCCCCGTTCACACCAAGCACTATAGCTATAAGATACAGATAAAGATATAGCTCTAAAAATTGTTAGAAATATTAAAGAATAGATTACGACAAAGGCACAGAGATACAACATTGTTGGAATCACTTTCAGAACAATATTTTTTCAGCTGATTATCGATATTAGCATTGACAGCCAATCAGAATCCATCCTGCTGTAACGAGCTTGAGTTAGTATTAGTTTGAAAAAACAGTTTCAAAGAGATAAATAGTAACTGGGCAGGTATTATCAGTGAAATCTGGCATCTCTTTACTAGCAATGGCATGTTTATTTATTGTATTTACAGAGATAATGAGGAAGGTGAAGAAACCTCCGCCTATGTGCAGGCCCACTGTCGCTCCAGATCAAGCTCCACTGGAATGCATCCAGCTAATGAAGCAGTGCTGGAGTGAACAGCCTGATAGAAGGCCTCCTTTTGATCAGATCTTTGATCAGGTGAGTTTAGATGCTTTTGTGGTTCATTGAGTGCATTGTATAATTGAGTAACAAACATAGGTTCCAAAGAACTTGTTGTTTTAGTGGTTGCTAACTTTGTGTAATGATTTTTACTGCATACTGTGCCAGCCATTTTATTCATGTGGATGTTTTTTTATGTACTCTGTTATTGTTATAGTAATTGATGTTTTAGCATTGTAGTATTTTGCGTTATTTTATGTATTATTACTATTATTGATTATATAGTTTTAAAAAATATAAAAATGTATACTTTTATTTAGCAAGAATGCATGAAACTGATAAAAATTGACCTTTTTTTTTTTTCATTTGACAAAAGATTTCAGATATTTCAAGTAAATCGTGTTCTTTTGAACTTTGTACTCATCAGAGAATACGAAAAAGTCATGGTTTCCACAAAAAATATTGGTAATAATAATCAGCATATAAAAATGATTTCTAAAGGATCATGTGAAAATTCAGCTTTGCCATTGCATAAATATAAACATTTAAAATTATATTAAAATATATTTATTTTAAAGTTTATTAATAGTTAACATAGTTTACAATATATATATATATATATATATATATAAATAATGGCATTTCTTTAAAGTTTCTTGGCAGAGGTCTAAAAGACAACTATGTAGTAATTTTTCTTATATTCAGTTGTAATGATTTCTTATTTTCTGTTTCTCAGTTCAAGCTTATCAACAAGGGCAAAAAGACCAATATTATTGACTCCATGTTGCGTATGCTGGAGCAGTACTCCTCTAACCTGGAGGACCTGATCAGGGAAAGAACAGAGGAGCTGGAGGTAGAGAAACAGAGGACAGAGAAGCTTCTGTCTGAGATGCTGCCTCCGTGAGTATATGTTTTCACACACTAACACAGCCTTTCATTTTATTTTCTCCTGTAAGTTATATATCATCAACATCTATGTCAAATTAAGCTTCACATAATTCTTCATTCACAGTTCTGTGGCAGAAGCCCTGAAAACCGGTGTCTCCGTGGAACCAGAGTACTTTGATCAAGTCACAATCTACTTCAGTGACATAGTAGGCTTCACCACCATCTCATCCCTTAGTGACCCAATTGAGGTTGTAGACCTGCTCAATGACCTTTACTCCCTATTTGATGCCGTGCTTGGCAATCACGATGTCTACAAGGTACGTTTGGAAGTCTGAGAGAACCGAACAGCAATCGATTTCCATGGAAAGCCAGTTAACTCTTCTTTATTACAGGTTGAAACCATTGGAGATGCCTACATGGTGGCCTCTGGGCTGCCGAAGAGGAACGGCAACAAGCATGCAGCCGAGATCGCCAACATGTCCCTGAACATTCTCAGCTCCGTGGGCTCCTTCAAGATGCGACACATGCCAGAAGTTCCGGTCAGAATACGCATCGGCATTCACTCAGGTGAGCTTCCAATCTCCAGCTGTTTTCATCCGCTCAGAACCCTCTTGTGATGCTCATGTAAACTTTTGATGTGCCTTCTCGCCTCCTCGATCCTATTATGTTTCTTCTCTATCTAGGGCCATGTGTTGCTGGAGTCGTGGGTCTAACTATGCCTAGATACTGCCTTTTTGGAGACACAGTCAACACCGCCTCTCGTATGGAATCTACAGGGTTGCGTATGTTCCATTCAGATATTTTTGTAATATACAAACCCTTGACGTACTGTAATGAGAAGATACATCAATAAACCTGTTTCATTTAGCTTACAGAATTCATGTGAACATTAGCACAGTGAATATTCTCCACTCTCTAAACGATGGCTACAAAATAGAAGTTCGAGGAAAGACTGAGCTTAAGGTACTACCACAAACACTTTCTTTTAAGAATCATACTAAATAAGAAATAATAACTAAATAATATTTGAACATTAAAATATATATGGTCAGTTAATACTTTTATTCAGCAAGGATGCATTAAATTGATCAAAAGTTTGATTAAAGACATTTAGAATTTTTTTTTTTTTTTCAATTTAAAATAAGTGGGAATTTATTCAGCACCAAATGAGTGTATTAGAATTATTTTAAAATATATAAAATGGTAAACTATAATTTGAAATAGGAAAATAAACAACTTTTTGATAAAATAAATTCAGCTTTGGTTAGTATGAAAGCCTTCTTTCAGGAACATGAAAAAAAATCTTACTGACCCCCAAATTTTGCAGTAACTTATTTTTATTTGTGCTTATGTATTTTTTTTTATTTAAACTTTTTTTTTTTTTTAGGGGAAAGGCATTGAAGAAACATACTGGCTTGTTGGAAAATCTAATTTTACAAAGCCTTTGCCAAAACCACCAGAGATTAAACCAGGGTAAGAATTTATTAGAAATTATTCCATTTATTTGAAACAAAAATAATTGATCTATGTATAAATAAATAAATACATTCAAAAAACACAACACACACAAACGCACACACACACACATATATATATATATATGTAGTATTTTACTGCAGGACTGTCCAAATAAATTGTACTTTTAGATTCATTTTCTTTGTACTTAATGAATGGGATACTATTTATGGATTGGATAATTGGATTTATGCATCAGGGAAGACAACCATGGTTTGAGACCTGAGGACATAGAGGCTTACAGGAGAAGGAAAGCTGAGAAAAAGGCATGAACCCATAGACATTTGCAAGGAGGTAGTACCTTGCATGCTGTGCTGTATTTGCCATTTGGTTAGGGTGTTTTCTGGTGGGTTTGTGCCGTGATGGTGGTTATTGTGGTGTTGAATGTCCAGCTTAACCGATTATTTGTGCATGTTGTGCATTTCCGCAGTTTTTGTTAAACACGTTACTTAACAATGTCCAAATGATCTTCATTTGGTCTGTCATCATCACTGATAACTTTCTAAATTATTTCTCATCTTTTAGAGATAACTGGCAAGACATGATGACGGAGGAGATCAAGTCAATATTTCGCAAGGCAAACAGACAAGTGGACAAGCCCAAAATCTGAGAAGCCCAAGGATGTTAAAACTGACCAAAAAGGAAAGATACATGCGAGTTGCATGGGAGAGAAACAGAGGACAACACAAGCATGTGTGTTTCATTGCAGCTTACAAAGACTACTTTAATAGGATTGGTTGTCGTCTGTCTAATCCGACTCTGCCCAGCGCAGCAGAAACAACAGCGCTAATGAAATGGCCGCTGAAGAACAAGTAGTCAGTGAAAGTGTATTTCTTTCTGGATGTCTAACACTGTCACACTTACTCTGTTCGACTCAGAGAGTGACTCAGTGTGCGTCTTGTACCAAAAGCGAGTTTTTTTTCCACAGATGTTTCACATTTTGTGTTCTCACATATTTGTTACTTATGGTGGAGCTTTAATTGATTTTATTTGATCTTCTCTAACCAAAAAACAATGTAGTGACATAATCAGATTTGGCTAGGCTTAGTGGACATCTGCTGCAAAGACCAAATGGGATATTCTAGCAATGTTTATGCAAAAGCCAAATTGACTGAGATTGGTTGATAGCAAGCGATTGCAAATGTAAGTCTCTGGACTTGTGAAATTGGGAAATATGACTGTGTTTATGCTGAGTAAGAAGATGCTTAAGAGAAATTACAAAATGAAATGGAATAATTATGTGAATTCTGATCATTTATGCAAAGATATTTATTTATACTATGCAGAATATTTATTAGTTGTACCTTGCAATACATTTAGAAAACAGGGCAAAACTGATACTCAGACTAATTGGTTTAATAAAGGGTCCTGTCTCTCTCTGATGAAGATCATGTGCTTGTACTGGGTATAAAATGAAATGTTTCAGATGCTGTGCAGTTTAAGTTGTATTAAACATGTAGGCTGGGTTTTTCTGAGAGGGATTGACTGCCTTACATAAGCTGTTTAAAATGATAACTTGCATTTTCTGTAAATCAAACCTGTCAGGAACAGCCTGAGTGGTATTTTTAATTATAATTTTTCTGACTGATCTCATTTTTTGGGAGTTAAGGCCGGTCAGATCTCAACAGGCCTTTCTGTAATACTTCAGTTTTGCACTTCTAGCATTTTTAATTGTCTGTTATACATGTATATAAGTACTGTACAATATTATAATTGGTCGTTTTCATGCTCAATTGTATTGATAAGGATAGCAGCAGGAAGAGTTCAATTTCATGCTAGCAAAAGACAATGTTGTTCTGATGCTCCATACAGACAATAACATATAGTTGAACAAGTCATTATTTGCAATGCTTTTTTGTTTCTTCTTGCATTATAGGCTATAATGAAAGCAGCATTTCAAAACAGATGAGTCATCTGATGCGCGCGCACCCGGGGAACGCACGTGCGATACAAGCTAAGCTGCCGCTAGGAAAATTATTCTCAACTTTTTAATGTAATTTGATTTAATTTACGTTGTTTAAGGCCTTAAATCTACCGATGTCAATCACAAGGTTTAGCTATATTTTGCAGCATATCAAGGCAAGAACCAAATCATTGTTCTTGTCACTTTAATAGCCTATACCTATTTGGTAGGCCTATGTAGCCAGAAGTAAATATACAGTAAGTAAAATGTGGAGTGCGTGTACAGCATTATCTTAAATATGTCGAAACGTTTAAAGTTGTTTTTGGTTTGTTCTTTATTCTCAATCAATCATTTCTCATAGGTAACAGTTTGAGAACCAGAAGTGTATTTGCAGTTTTGTTGTTTACCACAAGATGGCCCCGTTATAAAGGTTTTGTTCTGTGAATTAAGCAATGATACCCTCCATTTAGTATCTTTAATTCTTAAATCAGTTGCTTTCATTTTTACGAATAATACGTAAATTACATTAAATCGGCTGGGTTATACAGGTTGGTTATTTATCTTGACTATTTTCTTAGCCTCTTCTGATTGCCCATCTCACCGTGCGAGCCCTTGACTCCAGGCGCTAATCCTGCTATTGTATATGTCCACTCATTGGCTCATTCAGCCAAGGGATGGATCTGCTAGCGTGAAAGGAAATAGCTACTTTCTCACGTTAAATCTCCTCTTTGTAGTTTAGAGGTTTATGGTGCCATGATAAAGACAGCAGGATGTCTGGGAAATCTGTGTCACTTAACAGGTGAGGAGGCGAGACAACACTTTATTCCCTCGGTGGAATAAACACACAGCTAAAGCTTCACATTCCAGTCCAGAGAGGGTTTACACAACAAACCAGGCGGAATGATGGGATTTAACTGTTAGGAATGACAATGTGATTCTATCTGTCATTATGAGTTATTGTCAGTCATTCTGAATAATAGTGTGTGTGTGTGTGTGTGTGTGTGTATATATATATATATATATATAAAAATATATAGGCCTAAATATTTGTTTGTTTTATGTATTATTTTAGATTTAGTCTTT
This sequence comes from Enteromius fasciolatus, assembly GCA_032361145.1. NCBI lineage: Eukaryota > Metazoa > Chordata > Actinopteri > Cypriniformes > Cyprinidae > Enteromius > Enteromius fasciolatus. The sequence goes on from JAUMHR010000069.1 coordinate 11,605,434, forward strand.
TTATGTTTGTTTGCATTTACTTTATGGATATATTCATTTAAATAAAAAAAACAGGATAGTATATATATTTTCACAAATTTCAGTTTATTACGGAAAAAAAACACAATAGAAACATACAATTGAATGAAATGAAGAGGAAAAAAGATACTATATGGTAAAGACATATTTAAACACAACATGTAAGAAACTGGAGAGAGGCATCATTGCAGGAGCCGTGAGTGTTGGATGGAGTTGGATGGAGTTGAAAAGCACTACCTTTTCCCTTTAAACATTAAAGATAAGGCAAACCCTTCATAGATGTCACATACTCATAAAGAGAGGTTCTACAATCTTAAAAACCACAGCTTAACATCAACGGCACTATACGCTTAATATAAGCATAGTGTCTGATTGAATAATTCACATGAACAAATTGATGTCAGTTCTCTGGTTGCATTTGTAGGGTTCTAATTCCTCACCTATAGGATTGCATTGCTCCTGATGTTCATAATCTGTTAAAAACCTGTTTATCGTCCATACACAGATAATCAATCGGATAGGCCACATGAGGTAAAATAATTAATAAAAATAATACCAACAGCAGAAAATTCAAATAGCCTAAAAGTTACAATTCATCTCTCATTTTATCACCCTTAGGCCGAACAAGCCTGCCAATGAAAAGAATGGAGTTGGTCTTGTTGTCTTTCACAAGGAAAATAAAGGGATGGTCAGCGTAGAAGAGCTTGGGGTTCCTGATCTTCTCACTACCATAAATGCTGCTGTCAAATGGGTTTCCCTCTGTGTCCCACTCCAAGGCAGAGGCATGGAAGACATTGGCGAGGTAAAGATCTTTCTTGCCAGAAATGTTGGACAGGTCTGCCTTAGACTTGTCCAGAGCTTCAGTGAGACCAAGTTCTGCAAGATGTTTCTGCAAATCAAGAGAAAAGCGCCTCATATATCATGCAGAAAATATTATGGTTATATAACTACTATGTAGTAAAAAGCAGCTATATTTACCTGAAGATCGTGGCTAACTTCCATGCTAACTTTAGGCAGAGAGATAGCGACCGCTCTCTCCTCGAGCTTGCCGACCCAGGTGTCCAGCTGCTGGCGAGTGAGCAGTTTCTCAAGCCTTTCAAGAGACTCTACATGGTAGGGCATGATGAAAATCATGCTGGACTTCTTATGTGCCAAAGGCATGCTGACCACAAACAGCTTGTTCTGTGTGTCTTCATAGAAGCCGTAGATACCTGTAAAGGCAAAGTTAATAAGGTTAACTCCACTTGTAGGTATAGTAGATTTTGAGTAAGCAAGCTCTTGTTTTTACCTGTGCGATGCATCATTGGAACAGAGACAGTGTGAGAGCGTGAAACCAGGAAACCACGGTTGTCAACCATCTTGTGGTGGAACTTCTCATCCCAGTGGGCTGTGGAGCAGAAATAATCATTCATTTCAATAATTAGATTGATTGTTCTAGTCAGTATTGTGTTTGTTATTTTCGTCATAAACAATTGTATATTAATACTACACAATACTACCAAATAATGCTCACATAATTGTAAGTATCAACTGCAATTATCTATCAAATGTTAATACTAATGCTGACTTAAAAAGGAGGAAAAATCCAGAACATAACAATTGGTGGCTAGTTTTGAATCTATAATGACATATGATTTAATGATTAATATTTAAGTATAAACAGCCTAATTTAAAACATTCAAAACATTTAAAAAAGGACATGAAATATGGAGCCTACCAAGATCAATAATTAGATATAATTATGAATTAAATATGATTTGAGTATAGTTTTAAAAAAAACATGCTTTTTATTATATTATCATATTTGCATTGTTTTAGCTGTATTTTTAGTTATTTTTTAATCTAATGTCCAAAAAAACCCTCTTTGAACCCCTTGCTTCTTTTAATAAATTACTAAACTATTTAAGTAAATATTAATCCTATATATATATAAAAAAGCCAGGACATTGTTACTAGATCTGTGTGAATAATTTAATAAAATTTAATAATTTAAAAATAATTCATACAGACTTGTAACTATTAAAGTACATATGAATTGGGGGTTCGTCCGGGATGTATAATTATATGCAATTTATATAACATCTTCTTTTTAATACTTACGTTTAAAGAACATAGCGTTGGCGATCAAAGCACCATCTGTGTTTTTCACATCCTTGGTAATTTCTGGCAGCTTTCCGTCAGTTGATTTGGCAGCCCACTCATTGATGGAGTTGATGGCGCTTCTCTTATCACGGAAGTTGATCTTCAAGTGTTCGTAGTTGTAGTGCTTCTTGCTGTTCTTGACAAAGTCGTCAGAAAAGCTGACAGAGCTGGGGCCATACAGCCTGTTGCTGATCTTCCACGTGACATTGCGGGCCTGGGGGTCGCTCACCTCAGTCAGAAGCTCGGACAGGCCTGTGTGCAGATGGTCATCCTTCAGGGTGTCAGCATTCAGAAGACTCTTCGCCTGGGACATTGTGGAGGATTTGCCACCCATGGCAACCATTCCCAGAGAGGAAGCCACCACCACAGGAGAAATGAGGATGTTGTCAAGATCCTTTTCTTTGGCAATATTGTGGTAGAGATTGAAGGCCAGGTTAGCGCTGGTGTCTGCCATGGAGGTTGCATGGGGACTCAGCTTTTTGTCCTCACCGGACACGGCCACAGCCAAAAGGCACAGAGCAATAAGATTGGACACCAACATGCTTGCTGTATTTTTAGGTAGCAATGAAAGCCTATAAGAGAAAAGAATCAACAAGTGATGCAGATTACAAATTGACCAATTTTTCAGTTATGCAAATTTTTTTTTCTATGTGTCTGTTTTAGGAACAAAAGTCTGCACAGTGAATTGTTTGAACATTATATCAATTTGAAACCATTTTGTATTTTGATTTATTAAGTTTTTGATATGTATGCACACTAAAGTTCAAATAAAGCCTGTAGGCCATGTTTTCTAGGTCAAGCCTGTCGAACAAAAACAATGGCAGTGACTAATCCGACAGGAATCCATCGCTGTACGTGATTCTGCTCTCTTTATACAGTTCTGAAAATGTGCCAAAACACTTAAAAATAAATGTTGGAAACTGCAAATAGAGATTACATTGCATGTTGAAAGTGCGATTTAAATCTTGTTGTTGTTAGATGGTATGTATCCCTATCCACTAACAGCCTCAAGTTAGCAGCTTATGTAAGTCAGCATGGGTATTCATTCACTTATTATGTTTGTGTCTTTTATCCGTTTCTTCACTGTATGTTGATTTTTCTTATCATCTTGGATACCTTGATATGTTTTCATATTCATAGTTGTCAACGATTTCGATTTTCACTCTGAAAGACAAGAGGTGCATTTGGGTAATCTACACAAAAATATCTTTATATACATTTGATAACGTGCAAAAAACCCTCTTTGAACTCTTTGCTTCTTTTGAGCATATTTTGAAGCACTACTTCATACACAAAGAGAAAGAAAGACACGTCGACTTTTCTTATTGGCTAGCAGATCTTAGGTGGAAACTTTCCACCAATCAGAACTTCCACAGTAGACCCACATCTGAATTCCAGAGGTAGCACTGATTAAGTGATAGCATAAAACCACTCCAATCACTCTCTTGTAAATATAGTGTAAAAAATAATGAAAAAAATATGCATCATTGAACATCCTATGACTGTCCAAAGCATGTGATCTTTAGTCTTTTTGACTGAAGAATTTTTCCCTCTCTTCTTCGGGAAAAAAGTAAAAACATAAATGAACTTATACTAGATTTTTGGTTTGCGTTGCCTGTAATTGCATATTTAAAAATACAATTTGATTTAAAAGAAGAAAAAAAAAATTCTCTGACCCTGTGCGCAGTAGCCATTTTATCATGCAAGCAAAAAAAAAGTAAATAAATAAAAATCATTCTAAATAAATGTTTGTGAAATAAAATAATTTTCCCAATAATTACCTTGGACAGCTTTTTGAATGTGTTCCTCTTCTTTTTTTGAGATGCTCTTCGCTTCTTTTCTCAGATGTGTCCCTCTTCTTTTCTCAGTTGCTCTCTTCTTCTTTTCTCAGATGTTTTCTTCTTCTTTTCCCAGACGTTCTCTTCTTTTCCCAGATGCTGCTTTGCTGCAGAGTGTTTGAAGCACAGGCCTTTATACTCCAGGAAAGAAACTTCTAGAAGCTGGAGCCGGTCTATTCAAATGAGGATGTTTAGATTTCCTAGGGAAGCTGGGAGAGCCCTCCCTCTGGATCCGATGACCACAAGATTCAACTTTTGCAAGGTCCTAAAGCCTACTGAAATATGCAGTCAATCAGTTAATCTCTGACATTAAACTAGTGTCATCTTCATTCAAACTTTAAGTTGTAATTATAAAATTGTATATATTGGCATGGAATGTGTAATGGAAGATGATAATATTTTGTCCTGTATTATATATTATGACTGTACGCAGATTTGCTCTGCTGTGTTGGCAGTGTTTTGCAGAACAAAATGTGCATTTAATGCTAGAATATAAAGTTTGTCAATGAATCACATGAATGGACCCAGGATATATGAAATAACCATTATTATACCAAACCTTTTTCTTTTTTAGAATCCCAAACATTTCTTTCTTTGTCAACATTCCTTCTAGATTGTTCTGTCGGGGGATGTAGAGACTTGCTCCCCAAGCTCACATCCTCCCCCAACACTGCCACGTCAAACCCTGAATTCTTTTTCAAGCTGTGGGTGTGGTGCAGGAATGGCTATTTTTCAAAGTAACTTATAATTTTACTACTATAAATATAGTATTTTTCTGAGTTAGATAACGTTGTGGTAATCAGTCTTTTGCACATTTTGTTTTGTTAAGTCTATTGTTTTAAGCTCTTTTGTATGTACAGTTCTTCTTTATGTAATTTTTTCTTCCGTCCCCTGCAGTAATGAAACACAAGCTTTCTTTCTTTCTTTCTTTCTTTCTTTCTTTGCACCCACTATGCATCAAATTTGCATCAAATGAGCTCCATAAAATGCTTTAGAAATTGCAAAAATTAGGTAAATTATATAATGTTGAGGTGATCAGTCTTTTGCACATTTTGTTTTGTTAAGTCTGTTGGTCTGAGCTCTTTTGCATATGCACTTTATGTAACTTTTTCATCTGTCCCCTGCAGTAATGAAACACAAGCTTTCTTTCTTTCTTTCTTTCTTTCTTTCTTTCTTTCTTTCTTTCTTTCTATGCATCAAATAATGTCCATAAAATGC
>JAUMHR010000069.1:11615935-11631096 GCA_032361145.1 Enteromius fasciolatus
TGCACCTTATTAAGGATGGGTGCTATATATGCCAACTAAATATGGCAAGAATTAGAACACAACACATTAAAATGAATTAGAAATATCATTAGAAATAAACTGCATGATGCGATTTAGTATAGAATGCAACAGTCGGGTTCTAGAAGGGTTCATCAATAGGGATGTTGATTTTTAACTTGTAAACCTTTAGAGACAGACATGCTATTTTTTTAAAAAATGTGAAATTCAAGGTGAAAAAGTACATTATCCATGATGCTGTGAAGAAACGCCCACCAATCTGAGAGCTCAGCAGGAAACACAGCTCCCATGATGAAGCACTTTTTTTAATGTTGTGATTTACCTCGTAACTGGCTCGTTTGGTTCATGGCTTATAATGCAAAACTTTTTTAAAATCCCTAAAAGAAAAATGATGGGAAAGAAAATACAAAAACACAAATGTGGCCAGAAAAAGTAAATTCTGGTTGTATTTAGCTTACAGTGACTCATCAATAAAGTGTATACTGGACCTAATGCATGCCGCTGTTTACTAGCTATATACAATTCTATCTATATAACATTTTGGCCATAATTCGTAGAACACTTGCCAAAAAAAAGTGTTTCAAGTTTAGTTATTTCTATCTATCGCCGCTGTATACAGTAGTCAACATTCAAAGTGGATCAAACTCTTTAATCAAAGTTAAATCAATCCAAAAACAATACCTATTCTTGTCTTAGGACAACTTTGATGAAAGGTTCTGATCCACTTCGAATGTTGGCTACTGTATGTCACTGCATCCAAATATTTTTTATGTTATGTCCTGCTGTTTTTTATTTGTGATTTAAAATACTGCACAAGTGCCCGAAACTTGCTGTTTGTTCACACATCGCTGTTGTTCCATCGAGCGGTGTTAAAAAAATTCGGCATGTCTGTGTGGTAACACAGTGGCTGTTTTGCTCTCAAGGTCTCTGCACCAGTCATGTGACTAAAACTATGAACTGATCTTGTATTGTATGTTGTTGATCATTTAAACAGAAGGCACCTGTGCTTACTGCCTCTGAGATTTCAGGTGGCAAAGGAAGGGTTAAGGCTTTGATTGCCTTCGTTTCGGCCAGAACAATGTTCCCTCTGTGTCTGCATGCCGCGAATGCCTTTGTCAGGTGCTGGTTTTCCAGGGAAATGTTTCAGCAGCTACTGTATTATTTAAGTTTGATCCTGAATTCCTTTCTCACCAGTCCACTGGACTTAATCACCAGGGGTTGTTGCAAACTACTCCATTTGGCTTTTCTTGCGCTTTCGGCATTAACATTCAGGAGGGCAGCGGGTTCAGCTGGATGGAGAACGTGCCAAGCTCAGCATCCCTCTGTTTGGAGTGAGTGGAGCCATCTGAGCACAGTATGTTTATCCTGGTTTGTTGTTTGTTTTGCTCTGTCCCTTGTGTGTAGGAGGTGTTAAGTTCTTCACTTTGTCTCACTCTTTAAAGATCCTTTTTTCCCCCCAAAATATATTTTTATGGCAGAGTTGTTCATGTTAGGTTGTCTGCTGATATTGTATTTGATTGGAATTTAATTAGCATTGGGAATTGCTTTAGAAATAAAACCGTACATATCCTGAAAGTATCCTGTTTGAGTTGTAACATTTAAGGCTTTGCTCATTTTGCAACTAATTGTTTGTTTAGTAAAACAATAGTGTAATTCATTCTGAACATATTGTAGGCCAAACATCTGTATTTTTAGATCTGATCAATTTTTGGATAGACTTCTTGTGCCAAAAAACATGCCAGATTTTTCCTGCCTGTCTGAACAAAGCCTTAAAAGGCTTTCAAAACACAAGCGGAGTAGATTCTAACCAAAGATGGTCGATTGCAAGCAGTCAATTAGATGGCCGAGGAGGAATGATTACTTAAAGAACACAACTGAGCGGTGTTATGTGTTTAGCTCCATTACTGTCCTGAATAAATGATGGGGCATTAAATTAACCACATTTGATCTTTTAAAAATGGCGCTGTTCCACATTAGCACAATGATGTGTGGGGTGAGGTTGGGCGCCCTGTCATCTCTGATCTTGCTGCTTGTAATTAAAACCATACTGTCACTGATGAGCATAGATAAGCTTGTATAGATGATAGATAGTCAGAGAGAGATTTTCTTTAAACAACTATTATATGTACTCCGTTGCACAGTTCCAAAACCTTAAGTGAAAAAATGTAGATTATAAATTAAACTGTTATACGTTTCATTCAGTACTCAAAAAAGGATGTATATATATTATAGTATTACTTAAATAGCTTAACAAAATGGTAACAAAATCAATGTTGGGGTTGCTAATGAGGTCAAATGACTAGGATGGTATCAGCTGTCTATATAGGCAGTAGGCATAAAGGCAGCCCGCTAGGTTTTGTAACAAAGCTAATCTGGATCATAATTGACTTGGAAATAGATTGTAATATGTCAAAATGTGCGAAGAGCTTCCCATATGTTCAAATTAACTTTGATATTGCGATAATAAACTATAATATTGTCATTTTAAAAATCCTTATGCAAATATCTTTTTGCTTATTGTTGCTTACACTTGTGTTGTAAAACAAAATATGTTGTGTGTTGCAGGTCAGTCATGATTTTTGCCTTTTTTTCTTTTCACTGTCTCACTTTTTTTTTCCCCCAAATGGCACCACCTGCTGCTTTTAATTAGTGCGAGAGAGTAACTAAAATATCCCGAGTCCACAGACGCAGCCCAGCTCTCATCTGTGGCATTTTAAATCATAGACTGTCTCCAGTCAGGGAGGGAGGAGGCGTCTGTAACACTATATTGCTGGGTTATAATTACACTGATGGGCATTTAGCATTGTAAAACGAAGGTAGTTGTTCTGTGAAAAGTGCTTTGTGTCATTTGTCACAACGGCTAAATAATGCCTACTTTTAATTGGTTCCAGTTTATGGTGCTGAATTTTGCCCTTTGAAACTAGCTGTCAGATAAATTAGTCCTATTTACAATTTCCAAGTAATAGGCTAAAGATTTTTTCATTATGACATTTTAATTAGAGCCATTGTATAATTTCCTTTTTGTTTTGTTTTTTTTTAAATAAAAATCACATTGTTTTGTCAGTAAGTGTTTATTCTAGAAAGACATCAAGTGGAAAAACAACATCACCTAACGACCAAGTTCAAGGCTACAGTTGCTTGTATAATAGAGGAAAGGAGCTATATTTAACTCAAATCTATTACAGTGTCTTCGATCAATCAGAACAAGGTCTTCCTTTAGGTGTTTGTGGCTCAGCATTCTACTGATTAGGTTTTCCTGTGAAGATGTCCTCTCCTTGGCCGGCAAAACTTGTTTGCTTGCTCTCTCCACCCCTGAGAACAGCCCTCAGTGAGAGAAAAATGAATAAGGGCATTATTGGGCATTTGACCCATTTCATACCCTCACCGATCTTGAGCGATTTATCATGATAGCTGTCATGGTATGAAAGTCCATTATAGTGGTAGGAAATGAAGGACTTGCTTATTTGTTTTTGATTGCCATGTGTCCTAAACCAGCTTGTTAATTAATTTACAAGACAAAAAGTGATTAAAAAACCATTGCCAATGCAATTAGCTTTTTTCCACTTTCGAAGTCTATTCCCGTTTAAGCTCTTATATAAGAAACAAGTGGGAATGGTACATAATGGAAGAGGTACAGTCAGTCATTATCGCAAAATGAAACATGACTGATGATCAGAACCCTGAAGAAAAGAGAAAATCATTTATTTTCTCATTTCTATATCTTTCATTTTGCTTTACTACAAAAATCAGTCATAAAAAACAAAAACTGTGGACTGATATGAGAAAGTAGCATAAGTATGTTGTCCAACGACAATGGTGTAGTTTTTACCACAATTACAATTTACCAGTAAGTATAAAAATATTTGACGCTCTGTGCTAAGTTTGACTAATTGTAATAGTAGTCACAAGACTTTGGTAATTTGGCTGATCAATAAATAATTGTTCATTTTACCTGTAATGTAACAATTAAAGCATTTATTTAAATCTATTTATAGTTTGATACTGTACATACCTCTATTTAACATCCCTCGCAAATGATGTTGGACTTGGCCACATGACTTACGGTAAGAGAGTATAAATTACCACTCTTCAGGCTCATTTCATATCTGACTAGAGGTAATGACTTTTAAATAAATTACTTGGGAGTTAATGTCATTTGTGTCACTCATTGGCCCAGAGCTTCACAATCAACATATTCATCGGCCACATAAACATTTTCCATTGCAATATGAGCTGCCTTATAAAGGTTAGAACACACTGTATTAATACGCAGTCATAATACTGCTATGCCTGCATTTTGGACCCTAACAGATTTCCACATCAGCATTTTTGTCATACTCATTAGCATTCTGAGCGGGCTGGGCTTCTTCATTCCTTGGGCGAAATAGATCGATGTCTGAAATCAATCAAACATGGAGCTTCTGTCGATGTTCTGTCACCAAGAGTAAGCCACAAATAATATAGCATCCAAGCATATTTAACAAAAAGCTCTGGTGGCCAGTGTACATAATTGAGATCTGCTTTTGACAGTAAGTATTTCTCAGTGTTTTGATTACTGGTCAACCAATACATATTTTTAATGTCTGATGGTAATCAGACAGTGGTGATAGAAAGATGGTAATAGAAATATAAATTTAGTATCAGTCTTTCACTAGTAATATATTTTCCCTTTGTTGGGCGCCAGATATGCTGGTGGTTTAATTGTTTTATGGTTTGAAATGAGTTAAGTAGTTACACAGGTTATATTTCCTGAAAACGATCTCTCTCTCTTTCTTTTTTATTTCCTAAAGTTGCTAAATTCTTTGTCTTGGCCATATCCAGCTATGAGGTCCTCTGTAAATTTTTCATGTTTTAAATTACATTATCTTTTTTAGGACTAATTTGTTTTTTAAAACTCTGCAGAAAATGCTTTCTAAGACAAGATTTTTTTTGTCTTGTAATAAAGAATTGTTTTTTTTCAGAAAAACAAGCTAAAATTAAGTAACTTTTTGCTTAGAACAAGCAAATTAATCTGCCAGTGGGGTAAGCAAAATATTCTTATTTCAAACAGAAAACAAGATTATATTGTTTACCCCATTGGCAGATTATTTTGCTTGTTTCAAGTAAAAACTTAATTTTAGCTTGTTTTTATGAAAACAAGACAGTAATTGTTTCTTGTCTAGAGAATCCTTTGCGGTGTGCATGTATAATTCAGTTTAGACGGTTTGCAAGAATGTTTAGCATCCATGTTCTGATATGAAAATGCTGGCGGAGTGAACGAGGCTTGAGAGATGTTTAAGTGAGGGAGATCGCAACTAGAAACGCCTATTATAAGCGACTATGGACTTTCCATGTAATTTAAAACTTTAGAAAGTTAATGAGGTGGGAAGTTGCAATTTAGGTTTAGCAATATCTTTATCTTATTTACAAAAGGTTTGAATTAATTTCAGTTTATTTAAAGGGGTTATTACAACACAACTCCTAACCCCACCCAAGAACTCATTAAATTTGAAACCCTGATTACAGCCATGGTCTTAGTACATTTTTCGAGGCAATACTTGGTCAATTTCAAGCCCTTCCAGGACGTTCGATATACTACTCCTAGGTTTTATTTAAAATAAACCTTTTTGATTGATAGAAATAGCATGCATTCCACACCCACAGAAGTTTCTCATTGTACAAAAAGAGCTAATGCATCCTTTTCGGTTTGCTTAATGTGCAAAAAGTTTCGCCAACAATATTCTAAGACACCACCTCCGACACCGTAAATATTATTTCGCCACCAACCGCAGCAGCTCCACTGGTCTTGCACCACTCAGACTCTGTCTGTGTTTATTTAGGTGTGCTGTGGAAGAGGTCAAGTCCGAACTGTCTGTGGTCTTAGTAAATTCCAGCCTGAAGTGTTTTAAAAAGGGTCTGTTTAATCTGTGAGGTCACATTCACTCCCTCGTTTTAAGGGAGTGTATTTCTGCTCAGGCCTTGTGCAAGGTTTTTGGCAGTTTTGCACAAACAGATGGTCACTAGAATATCTTTTAGTAGTTATAGAGCGAGTGAGTAGGGGGGATGGGGTTGCGTGCGCTGACACAGCATTGGAACGCATCCATTTAGGAGGGAGTCAGACATAAACAACCTGTTAATGTGAGTCAGGTCACGGCAGAGCCTGGTAATTAACAGTACAAATAGTGTTTTGGATATTTTACTAAATATATCATGGATATTATACAAAATATTCTTTATGGAGCATTTTTTCCAGTACAGATGGGTAGAATAATAGATGCTAAAAGTGAATTTTTTACCTGATGAAGTAAGTGAAGTAGTTTGCGTGTAGTGGATATTTTCCAAAATGGTGCTACAGTAACACAGAGAGACACAAAGGAGTTATTGATTTGTTGAATAAAAATTTATTTGCATACAAAATGTATGTTTTGACGATCTGGCGATGTCTTTCATGCTTCTCTGGGCCTTGATGGTGTTTGTTCTTTGGCAGTCAATGGGACAGTCCCCAACCTCCAGATTTTTATCCAGGATGTCTTAAATTGTGTTTCCGAGGATGAACACAACTTTTACAGGATTGGAGCCACATGGGGGTTAATGACAATTTAATTTTGGGGTGAAGTAACCCTTTAAGAAATAATAATCGTCTCCTTGTGTTGAAAAATGTAAGTCCTTTAAATCAATCAGCTTTGACATCTTAACAACTGAATAAAACCAAAATGCCTGCAACTCAAGGCAAAGAGGCAATTTTTATCATTTTCTACAATTGTCTCTTCACTTGTCAAGGTCAGATGTCTGTCATTTTAGTGCATCAGTTTGAGTAGACATTGATTGCAGGAGGCTACTTTTGAATGTCCCATAGTTCAATGACATCTTCAATGCCTCAGGGGCTTGTTTAGTTTGTCACCAGGCTGCTGTAACGGTCTTTTCCTCAGTGTGAGTAGTTTGACCTTCGTATGTAGTAAACATGTTTAGCTAAAATGCTAATAGTAGTAGATTGACTCACAAAGGCCTTTTTTGCCGATTCAGCGTGGTCAATTTTAGCATTATTCAACAAAATATAGTTAAAATCCAAAATAATCCACCTAAATGTGAATTTCACACGAGGGTGAAGAATCCCAGACAGATTTCACAACAGGTTCAAGTTGGTCACACAGATTTGCCACACTGACCAACAAAAAGCTGCTTGATTTGAAAATAACTTCTATATGAGGATCATGCATTAAACGCGCTATTAACAATGAATTTTAGTCTGAATTGCACTGAGCACACCTCTATTTTTTTTATTTATTTTTTTGCTATAGAAAGTTCCTTTTTAATCCAACTTTTCCCTTCTACACTAATTTGAGATGCAAACTGCTGAACTGTTTCCCTTCATGGAGGCTGTTTGCCACCGTATTGTGGCAATAGGAAATGAAGTAGCAGAAAAATCGAATATTGTTCCTAAACTCTCACCCATGTGAGTGCCCTAAAAATATGGTACATGAGTCAGCTAGATGTGACACTCTCTCTGCGTCTGTGAGAGAGTTTCATGTAGATTGACAGAAACTGACTTTGAACCCTTAAGCAGGTGTGTGACTCATTTTCTGAGGGTATATTCTAAACACACAATTCCACTGAAATTCCACTGAAGTGCTTAACCATGTTTTCCTTTTCCCCGAAAACTGATAATTAAATGAACTCTGGTGACCCAACAAAAAGTTGTTATATTTAAAGAGACTGTAGTGTAGAGTTTTCTCTTGACTGTGGTCTTGTGTAATAGCGTGTTTTTCTTTTCTGAGAGTTCTGTTGAGACAAGGAACAGCTGACGGCTGCCTTTCATCACTAGTTCATAACAACAATGACTAATGCTAATTATTTTAACCCTCTGCTTGTGTTTGTGACATTTGATCAATACATGACGATATATATTTTTTTACATAGATGTTCCTGGCATGCAAACATTAAAAATTTAAAAAGTTGGTTTAAGAAGTCTTTCAGCCATGACCAGATCAAATTAACCCATAATTAAGCCACCTGGTCTATAGATTACGTGCCTTAGATCGTGGCACATGCACAGCAGTAAATACAGAAGATGCTTAATTATTCAGCAGTTCTCCAAAATGGATTCTCTTCTCTTCATGGGAGTGAAAGAATAATGGCGTTCTTTGCAATTAACGAACATTGACAGCTAATTTACAGAAACACAAGCTCATTGAAACTCGTTTTAGTTATGTAAGAAGAAGTCATTTATGTCTTATAACACACCCTTGAAAAGTCTGGCTGGTAAAAGCTGAGCTAAAAAACTGTTTTTCATATTTAAGTCCAACAACATGGAGTTAGGCCCAACAGCAATTTTTTTGCTAAAGCAGATTAGTGGATGCTAACATTGCAGCCTTCGCAGGTTCATCATTGTTGAAATTAGGCAATGCGACCTGTAATGTTGCCTGTTATGTTCATCTAATAAAGTTTTTTTGCATTAACCTTTTTGGTTAATTTTGAAATGAGCATGCATGTGAGACCTTGGTGACGTAAACTAAATCCCATTGCTCTGTTGGGTCCTCTAAATGCCGGAAATGCCTCCCACCAGCACAGTGCACTGCACATGAAAGGCTGCTGGTGGTCTCGTCCCTGTTACTGTTTGGGTGCACTCTGCAATGATACTTTTAGCAGATAAGCAAAGGAGATATTCAGAGATATGATGTGCCATGCTTATAAATACAGGGGCCCTCATGAGAGGTAGCCTAGAGTTCAAGAACTTGTTTTCTTGAACTTTATTTCTATCTAGATCAGCCTTTTGCATGTTTTCAATCTTTCTAAAAGTGTAAATATAAATAAATAAATACTAACCCTAACTTTTTAAACGCTTGTGTAACCATAATTTCTTTAAACGTAAAAATTCGTAAGCAGATTTGTAGCAGAAACACAACAACGGACAACACTGAAAGCACTTCTCTGTCAGCTTTTTTTCCACAGTGCTTAGATTTGTGCAAATGAAAAGCTGTCTCATTAGATGACAGTGTTTTGGCTGATGCCAGGGCCGCCCTGGCTTCCCTGATAAGGGTTCCAGGGGCTTAGTCCCTCGCTCGCAGAGACTGATAAGCGGGGGAAAATCTCTGAGCTGTGGCTGCACGAAGGTGAATTTATTCTCTTGGGCAATACAGCGATGATTACTGCAGGCACAGTGCCGATCTGGTGACTGGCACGCATGAACACGAGAACGGTTGAGGGTCCACTGCTGTGACGCTGGCAGTTTCAGGTGTTGATTGAATCCACAGGAAAAAAAGGAGTCTCTTATGCCAAACCCAGGCTGCATTTTGATATCTAAAATGCAGTAAAAATTAAGGTTGTAATGTTGCAATTAATGTTGATATGATAATGATTTAAAATACTGGTTTCCATTTGAATGTTTTTAATATGTAATTTGCATTTGATGGATTTCCTTCAGAATTTATTTCAATATTTGCTTTGAGCAGTATATTCAACATTGATAGCCACAGTTACAGCACAACATAAAATGCAAAGTTGAATGGTTTGTTTTAGGAATTATGGATCTGCTATGTTTAGAGGATCAGGAATGGCATTGAGCAGTGACAATGTTGGAAATTGACTTGTTTCTCCACTAGTTAGATTTATGGATGTGTCAGCTGTTTGAAGTGTCACATGGTGCTAATGCTAATCTGCTGTTTGTTTTATGCAGTGCTCTGTTTTGTGTCTTTCTGCAGGGTCTTTGGCGATCAGTGGGATGATAGTGAAGCGGGTTGGAGTCTGGATTGAAGGAGCATGGTAAAGCACCAACCATTACAGGTCTATGAGAGACAGCTGTGTTTGTCATGTCTAACCGGGATCTACGGATGCCGCTGGAAACGCTACCAGCGGTCACATAATGACACGACCAAGGTGAGTTATCCCGTCGCCAAACCATCTGGCTGGGATGTGAAGATTTATTACAGCTCAAATCCCACAGCTAATGTTTTAGATGTCACATTTTTGTTCATACATTTTGTTTTATTTTACATGAGTGTCTATGCGAACAGTCTTGTTGTGGTGAAGCCTTTCGGGACAGATTTCCATGAGTTTAAGGCAGGTCTAACTGCCACCCAAAAATGCAGTGTTTCAATGATTCTTGAAATGTGTAATTTCATAATGATCCGACTGATGTTCATAACGTTTAAGTAACAACTTATATATATGCAGATTGCTTTAAAAGCATAATACACTCTTAAAATTAAAGATTATTATTGGCATTCCATGAAGAACCTTTAATGCTCAGTGCACACAAAAGGTTCCTTGAAACGGAGGGTACTTTAAATTTATTAAAGTTATTCACATTAAGAAAAAAAAAAACTTCTTTAAGAAGTGTGCACAAAAAGGTTCTTTGAGAATGCTATTAAAAACACTTTTTGGAACCATTGTTTTTAAAAGTGTAGGTTAACTAGGATTGGAAATTAATCAGGTCACATGTTAGGTCACAGTTTCCAAGAAAACTTTTCTGAGAAGATCAAAGTCTCGATTAGTCAAGGGTCACGGTTCAGTATGGGGTCAGGAATTCATTAGTTGATAGCAAACTCTTTCCTTGTGTTCTTTATTTGTCACTCAGATCAATGTGACATATCTATCATTGTCTTTGTGAAGTGAGTCAACATTTACACTGTAAATATGCATCCGGTTACCAAACCTTATAAGTAAGATGGAAGCATTTCATTACTGATTTTACAATTCAATGGTGTTCTAGAAATCGAGTCCTTTTGTTGAAGGGTCTTTTGATTGGGGTTTGCTTACATCTTCTTCAATAGAGTCTAGTATAAGTAAGTAACGATCAGTCTTTTAAACATAAGAGTACTTTTTGTCTTGGATACTGCTTCCCTGCATTTAATTAAAGGACATGTGCTGAGCAATGGGGAATTGTGACGTATTTATGTGTTGAAAGAGCCGTCTCCAGACTGCCAACAAATGGTATTATCCTCATTGCCTAATGCAGTGAGCGAGGCCAAGAATCCTTGAGGAGGATGCTCTGCTTTAGTAAAAGACTTTAATCAAAGCATTGCAGGTCTGTGTTACTTTTTATGTTGGTGGAATATGTAGCAAGCACAGCAGATGTGGATTAGTGTGCGTCATGGGAATGTTGTACGTACCCTTTCATTTGCCACTGTAAGTGCAATGCTAATAAACATCCTCTAGTTGTTTTGTCTTTTTCCATTGTCCCTCCAAATAGTTGCAGTGGCTCATAAACAAACAAGTCTTCACGGAGAACTTATAGGCTTGTCTTTTCAATCAGTGTTGTTTTGTTTTTTTCTTTAATTATGCTAATTAAATATCCCTGAAGGTGCTTTTATTAATGTTTGCTTTCCTTCAGAGGGAGTTTTGCCTTCGAGCGTAACTGTTTTCAGATGCGTACTGTGTAAAGGTCCCTGTGGGAGAAGAGAGTTGGGACACAATTGCTTGTCAGAGAGTCAGGCTGTAAGATGAGACGCAAGTAAAAGAAGACTTTGTGCTGAAAATCAGTGACACAGATTTTGACCGTGTTCATGTTGCTGAGAAAAGCAGGAGAGATGGTTGTCAGAGAAACCAAGATAAAGTTGGAGGTTTATCAGTACAGATGCATGTCGATAAAGAAAAGAGGAGCGTCGCACAACACCAGGGAAACTACATTGGTTTGTAAAGAATCTGTCTGGTAGTAAGTTTGATCTTTGCAAACTTTATTTTAAGTATATCCAAATCATGCAGGAACTATTCCTAACTTATTTTTGCAATAGGCATGGGGTGAAAGAATGCTTCATAAAAGTTTTTGTTTACATAACAGACCAGCATGTACTGTGTATATTTATTATGGATCTATATATACAAGCATATATATATTAGTACTGTGATTTTTATGAATTTATTTCTTTATTAATTGTTTGACATGTACTATGATACTTTGGTATTCATATGCCTTATAGTGAGACAGAAAGGGCTGATTATCACATGCAATTATAATCATCCCTTTCTGTTTTACATTAAAGTAAATGCCTACTATAATCTAATGAGCCACAGCAGATAGAATGTATATTTCCATTTTAATTCCACATAATAAGTCTAAGCTATTGCCCTGGTTTCCTGTTGTTTTCTGGCTCTCAGCTGCTTGTACTGTGCTGTCAGCGATTTCAGCTCAGTCTTGACTATCCGCAGCGGGAGGCCTGACCCTGTCCACAGAAACAGCCAGTTCAGCTGTCTGCGAGAGAGAGGGAGAGAGAGATGTCCGGACTAGAATGCACTGTGGTGTCAATTCTCAATGAATACAGCTAATGTAGTTTCCTGTCACTTTTAAATGAAACAGGATATGCTGTCTTTAATTTGACCTTTGTCCCATCCTGCCATAGTTGATAATTTCACTGTCCAGGTCTCGCCCTCATATGACACACTAAACTCTGAGCTAAGAGACCAGGGATGATGCAAAGCGCATTCATATTTCATGATTCCAGATCTGTGGAATCATTGGAGCGGAGAGATTCTGTCTGGCATTTCAAACTCAATACAAAGCCTTTGTGCTTAAACCCCAGCAGAGCATGGTGCACAGTGGTCTAATATGACTAGTTCTGTTGAATTACTCTATATGAAGCCTGTCTTGGTGTCTAGTAACAGTGTGTATGTCTGTGAGAGAAATGCGTGTACGTCTCCTGTTTAAGCCGTAAGTTGTGCTCCACTGAAAAGAGATCCCTCCTCAGTAATAATTGAGAGTTTTTCCATTTACGTATCCCAACACAAAGGGCACGTAAATAGGAGTGTCATTTTCTCCCACAAGCCCCTGTGTGGTTTGTGCAAGCCAATATAGCTCACAAAGCGCAATACCATTCCATTATATACAGTGCTGTCTGAAAGTTTGGGTAAGATTTTTGCTGCCGAAAGCTCTTAGGATCTGACCAAACACTCTCCACAGTTCATCTTTTTTCAAATTTTTCATCTTAAAGAGGATGACAGCTCTAACTCTTGTGATTGGCAGCAGGGAGTAAATCACAATGTGTGGTATATATGCGTCAATGACAGAGCGTACAGCTAGTTGTTGACTTTCCATTCAAACAGCACACATCAACTAAAATCACTCTTAGAATTCGGTTGTGAGTCACTGTTTATATAATGTGGCTGTCAATCTCTGTCATAACAAAGTTGTCTATAAACATAACCATAGTAAGCCTCCAAGCAGGACTGAAAGTCACATCCATAGCAAGTGTTTGAGTGTTCACAAAGTCCCTTTTTAGGAAAATCGTGTCACTCTGTGGCCATCTTTGAAGTGCCTCTTATGATTACATTTCATATTTGAAATCACCAATGAAATCTGACAACTGTGTTTATTTTGCTCAAATAGTTAAAAAAAAAAAGCTTAGTGCAAATGCGCAATCCTAGGCTCACATCTCAGAATGCTGACTGTTTCCATAGCAACCAGGACTTCTAACGGAAGCTGTAGTGATTTGCTAATCTTACAGATTAGTGATTGGCTCTTTTTTTATGAAGGCGGGGCTTTGTTTGAAAGAGTGAGATTGAGGTCTCTGCAGAGCAAATGTGGGCGTTTCTCAATTTCTGGGCATTTTCAAACTCCTGGGTGTTTCTCAACCATGCAATCAAAATGATCCCCCTGACCTAACCCTACCCCTAAACCTCACTATAACGTCGGCCAATCAGTAACATGGTGTAAAAACGCCCCGATGTGGTAACTCCCATTACAGTTGCTGCAGAGACCTATACTTGGAAAGAGTGACCCTTTTTTTTCCCTCCCCATTTAAAACTATTCGAGTTACATGTCTTGGGTATACTATAGTCTTTGGTGTTCAGCAATTTTTGTTTGCTTTTGAAACTACCCTAATGACAACCTGAAACAAAACCCCTAAATTTGGAAATATATTATCGTTTCATGTATTGTGACTATGGCATTCAAGCTTTGACGTATGTCTAAAAATACAATTTTAAAGAGTTGTTCACCCCAAAATTTAAATTCTGTCATCAGTTACTCACTCTCATGTTGTCTGTGGAACATAAAAAAAGTCTTTCCTTTCCTTAAAGATATTTTGAGAAATGTCTCTGGTGCATCCCAAATAGTGTGAGTAGTGTGTAAAAAATTGATGAAGTGTGAAATGTTGGAAATTATCGTCATAAAGGGGGAGGGGCTATCAGACTCTGATTATTAATGACAAAATAACCTTCTAAAATTTATACTACATGGTTGAATACATAGTGTATAAGTGCATAGTGCATCATTTGGGATACAGTATCTGTGCTTTTAGTCGAAGTCATTGGTCACCGAATGCTTGGTTTGTTACATAAATGTAAGAATGTCAAACAGATTCAGAATGATGTAAGTAAATGATGACAGGTTTTTAATTTGTAGATTAAATATCTATATCAACACCTCACTGGTAAACAAAGTTCAAATAACTTGTGGTCTGGTAAAACCACTGTATGTTAAAACATTCTCCTTTTCCAGCCAGTACCGAGGGCAGAGTGTCATCACAGACATAATGTGCAGTGACAGACAGTGACTCTACGTGTGTACCCACTTACAGCATGTACAAACCCCCCACAGACTCAGCCTGAGGCCACCCAACCAATCAGTGTTTTCCCTTCTCTGTAGACTGTCATTTCCAGTCGATTGAAAGAAGCTCACAGACATGCACATGCATCTTTAGACCGCATCAGCAACAGAACGGGGCTCTTAAACACTTGCCATCCCTCAGGAATACAGATTATGCTTGTGATTATATTCTGTTCTCTAGACGCCGTGTTGCACATAGTAATCTGTTCACTACAATGCTTTTCATTTACTTGGATTCACATTAGGATGACTTTGCTTTAAAAATTCTCCACTCTGCTCTTGCAGTCATTCAGGGCTCATGTTTACAGCAATCTTAAATGGCTTTGATTAACTTATCTATGAGTATTTTATCTAGTGCCTGCATTTCCTACAAGGTGACCTACAATGCATGTTCTTGTCAGATCTAATCTTTCCCTGTCTGTCAGCATGCAGATTATTAGGTTTTGCTTACATTGTAGAACATGTGCTTACATTTTGATATGTTTCAGAAGAAAAAGTAATACAGGTTTGGAATGACATGAAAGCACTGATCTATATAGAGAACTGGATAGCTCATGACGTCATAGAAGTGAAGCCACCGCGCCGCCATATTGGTATTCCCTAGTATTCGCAAACATTCTATTGA
>JAUMHR010000069.1:11690187-11703549 GCA_032361145.1 Enteromius fasciolatus
ATAGATAGATAGATAGATAGATAGATAGATAGATAGATAGATAGATAGATAGATAGAGAGAGAGAGATTATGCAAAGGGAAAAAACATTTCTGGATTAAAGGATTGCAGGCATGAATTTACATCTGAGAGTTCAGTCTGAGAGTCATGTGTGATCCTTTTCTGTGCTGCTTACATGTGATCATACAAGCCATGATCTGATTTAAAGAACTGGGTTAGGAAGAGGACAGATAGTTAAGCTGTGGCTTTAAGGGTGGCGTCCATTAGCATGAGGAAGTCCGAATCATCTTAGCGATTCGATTCGCTCGGGTGATTCATTGTAGTGAGCCGATTAAAACGATTCAGTAATTCATTTGAGTCATCACTCAAAAGGCTTCCCAGAAGTCATTTTACACGTCTTTGTTTTGCTATAAAATGCAGTTAAATACGGGCAAAACGGAGCAAAATCTCTTATTAACTAGCCTATATTTAGGCTATGCGTATTTAATTTTGTCTGCATCTTATTTTTTTGTATCTCTGTGTTGTTGTCTCTGTGTACTTTAAGCTTGTGACACTAAAACAAATGTATTCACAAACATAATGTGGCAATAAAGCTCTGACTTCTGAACATGTCATCCACCTCATCGTTTTTCCAAGTTGGGCGCGTGAAAAATATGTTTTCTTCTTTTCTTTTTCCTTTCATTCTCTTCTTAACGGACCACAACAATAAAATGAATGTATTGTGCAGCAACTCTAATGTTTTCAAAACGCAAGCAAACATACGGAATCTTTTTTAAGCTATCTTGAAACTAGCTATCCTGAGGATCTAGCATAAAATGAATGTTAATTTACTATTAAGTCGTTAAGAAAGGCTAAGTAATTATGGTGTTAACTGTGCTTAACATAATAAACCTTTTTCCAAATGAAGGTACACTTTACGATATTTACAAACGAATCGGTTCTGCCGAATCATTACACGAATGATTCACTGGCGAATCGGGTCTCGCTAGCGTCCATGAGGGTAGGAGGAGTGAACATGGCATTGCAGAGTGCCGGGGATACCTTGAATAAACAATTCAGTCAAGCGACTGACTGCAGGACTCAAGAGCACTAGAAAACCGCACATGTGGGGAATAGACGCTGTCAGCCCCATTCACCACCCCGGTTTATTTTATTTATTTTTTTACATCTCAATTGTTCGTAAAGAGAAATATCATATACGCGTCTCCGACTGTTCCCTGAATGCTGCATAATTTTCGGGATTCTCTTTTTTCACCATCCGCGCAGGTAAGGCTGGGTGTGAAAATAACATTTCTGGTATATCTATTTATTCGTTTGTTTTATCCGTGCTTTAGCAACAAAGCCAGAATCCGCTGTGTAAGTGCATGGCTTGTGCGTATATAAAATAAGCAGGGGATATAATGGGGTGGTGGGAGCTGACGTTTCCATTTTGAGTCTTCATTTATTTCATTGAATGTTTACATGCATGCTTGCGCGTATAATATGTGCGTTATTTATTTATCTATCTGTCTAATAATGCTCTTTGATCAAACGATTACATGAAAGCGACAAGGACTTACTTCCTTTATAAGCATCCCCTACCAGAATTTAGGCTACTCAAGTACATTTATAGAGGCTGCTGGCAAGCACGTGAAATGTGATATAAAAGAGTGTTGTTGTGCTAATAGTAGCCGAACCGAGTTAAAGCACTAGATACATTGTTACTGTGGTTGTGATAAGAGGATGGCTCTGGCACCTTGCTTACCTCATGTTTAGTCTAAGCCAGACTCTTCGAAGTGTTTGTGTGAAATCTTTCAAGTGCCTCAAGATCTTTATCGAGAAACATAAAATAACCTCAACGCTTTCTCACGAAATCCTGTGTTTTCTTCAGAAAATATTGTGATTAGTGGCTTATGAGATGTGTAAGAAGAACATGATATGATTCATATTAAAAAAAAATAGCATGCGGATAAATAGTACTTAGTGTTTTGGGATTTAAATGTGAATATTTTTCATTATTATTTTTTAATTTAGTTTTACAAATGAACAGAACTTTTGTGAAATAGCTTAACAATTATATACACCGATAAGATGCTCTAGTCATATAACCTATGTTGTTTTTTTCTGTATATTTATTTCCTATAGAAAATGCTGTTTTATTTTATATTGAGGTGGTTGCCCCAGTGGGCGGGGGCATGTTGATTTTACATTTAATAATATTTACTTTATTTTATACTTTTAAAAAGTAGGTGTTTTGACATAAACATAGATATAAAAAAATGCCAATGTTGACCACTGGTCCACAGACAGAAATCGCAATTCATGAGCTGTATTATAACGTGAACCACCAACAATGTACACAAATGCAATGTGATTAAATCCGACGATATTTATTATCAGTATTTGTAAAGTTTGTTTGAAAAAGAGAAAAACAAAAAATAAACTAATTTAGTGTAGCAGCAGTAGTTAGTAAACATACTACTTGTCTCCAGGCCAGTAGGTGTCAGTATAATGTTTCATGACGGTACCTTTACATATCGTACATTTAGGCCCCTGGCTTTTGTTGCGTTTCTCAAATCAGTGTGAAGCTGTTAACATCAACAGGACCTGAAGTATATAATGTTCAGGGTGTTGACTCATAGGTACTTTTAGAATAAATATACCTCATGACATTTGACAGTATTGAATGAGCATGGTGCTGTGTTAATAGCCCAGCTGTACGTTATGATAAGCAGAGACACTGTCTCTTTTTTTTTAAGCAGTTGTTATGCTTGTGTAAAGCATGACTAAATCAAAACCACAGAGGTGGTTCTCTTTTTTTGCACCAGACCTTACTCTTTGTTTGCTCTGGTCTTAAAAAGTCCCAAATGTTTGCATTTTGGGAGGAACGGCTTGCTTAAGATCATGATGACATGTAACCCAAAAACCTGACTACCCACTCACATTATGTTAAAGCTTACTTTATTACGTTGTGTGGTTTTGTTTAAAATGTTGCTTTTAGCCTCTCTTAAAAGGCTGTGAGGAAAGCTTTTGTAAACGATGTCTAGATTAAAAGAGGTGGATATCTTGGATGGTGATAACAGCCAGTTAATACTAATATTTGTGGACTGAATTTCAACTCTGTATTTGTAAATGAATCGTTTATTCTAACATCACTTACTATTCGATGGCTAGATCACCCACAATCTTTCAACATTTATTTACTTTCGTGTTTTCTGTGGAACACAAGCTTTTATTTCATACAATGAAAGTCAATGGCGTTTCATGTTGTTCTTGACCCCGTTTACTTTCATTGCATTGACAAAATCTGTTCTTACAAGTTTAAAAAATGACTTAATTCGCTAATGTTTCACTTCATTTTTGCTTAGTTTTGTTTTTGATTATATGCATAGAAGTGCTTGTGGTCTTTTCTGTATATGTTCGATGCTCACATAGTCCTACGGAGATGTTTGCCAACTCTTGCTTTGCTTTTTTGTTGTTCTAAAAGATGATGTCAGTTCATCGTATTACAAATTGAATTTCAAAGCTCAGGTAACTGCACTTTTGACAGAGTATGCAGTTGGCATAGAGAGAGACACGAGGCAGAACAGTAAATGCCATCTGACCATGTGGAAATAAAGCCAGGATGAGGAAATGGAGGGATGGAGTGAAAAGGTGAAATGCTTGTGTGTGTGTGTGTGTGTGTGTGTGTGTGTCTCCGTATGGATGGCTGGAAGGGGTTCATTGTTCATGAGATAATGACAGGATCATCTACCAGACAGGAGGTCACCACGCCCCTCAATCATAACCCGTAATTGATTGACCATAATGGAGATTGAAGTACATTATTCATAGTTTGCGAGGAAAAAAATTACAGCCAGCCCACTGTGAGATCGGGGTCAGATAAATCAGGAGGAGAGGTACACGTGCAAGCAACGGCTTGTTGAAGAGACAACCGGCCGAACGTGATCTTGTAAACATCAGAGATCAATGAGATCTCAGCAGTGCACCAGCTTTTAAGAAAAAGACATTTACAGCGCCTCTTAAATTGGCTCGTGTTGTGGTCCGTGGGGGTGGTGGGGGGTGGGTTAAAAAAAAAAGACAAATGCAAGCAAAGAGTCCTGTATTAAACTAATGGCGTAAGCAAAAGTGGAGGGCAAAAGGAAAGAAGCATCTTAAATCATGTCTCCGTGTGCCAGCTCATCTATCAGCAGCACACCACACAAATGATTTTTCCATCTGTAGAATAGAAATGTCAGCCCGAGGCGAGCGATGTGTATCAGTGATGTTTTTATAGAGTAGGCCAATATTAGGTATGCGATTTATGGCATGTGTGCAACTATCCTTAACTTTGCATGCATTAAGACTCAAGCAGCCAAACTTAACAGGTCGGGTTTGAATGCTTTATGGATTATTTAAGCTTTTATGCTTAAAAGCTTTTTAAGTCCGTAATCTACCTTTTTACGGATTCCTATTTAGTTTTATAGACGCGCCCACAGAAGGTTCCGCATATTTCTGTAGAGTTGGTTATGACAGTCATTCATGAAGTTCTACACATGCTTAGCATATCAATTTTTAAAAAAATATTTTCTAGGTCACATTTTTCAGACGGTTGATTATGTATAGTTGATGTATTACATGTCCATTGAGGTTTCAGCATCAAGATTTGTGGTTAAAGTATGTACAAGCGCTGTAACTAGTGAGCGTTTCTAGCACACCACAGAACATCTATACACAATGTAGAGGTTATGTATTTATGTGGGACCCGACCACTTAAAATAGACTATTTTGTCCCTCACCAGTTGTAAAATAATTGACAAAATGCTGTTTAAAGTCTGCATGAAAATGAAATGCATATGCTCACATCTTAACAGCTTATGCATAGAACCAAGTCTCTGCCCTAGTTTTTTTTTTTCTTTTTGATAATCATTTCTAGCGTGCACATCACAATACAAAACCCATTTCTGGTTCCTTCCAACTTTTACAGTTTAAGAGGTATTGTAGTACGTCAATGTGAAAGTATTTTACAGAAGCTACCCATATGCTTTCATATACCAACAACAGCTTCATTTAAACAAATTTTTACCGTGTAAAACTCTTTTTACTCATTTTACTTTCTTACCATCTTAGCCTACTTAGAACAAAATGTCACGGCAACTTTTAGAACTTTCACTCTTTTACTTGATTTGGCTGATTCTGCAAACATTTTCCAGAAATATTCACCAAAACCACTACGTTTTGGTTCAGCAGTCAGTTCTGGATTAGAACGGCGGCGGGTTGAGCCGATCATTTCCAACATGCATTGCCCTGGCTCCTGCGTCTGGGTCTCTAGACAGCTTTAATGGCCGTGGGGATAAAGGTTTTCGCAGGTCACCGTGTGGCAGGATCAGCATAATTGAAGGCTTGAGAGGACGCAGTAGGGGCGATGGTTAAATTGGACTTAAGACTGTTATTCAATGGTGTCTTAATTTAACCACCCTGGGTTATATGAAGCAAAGCCCACGGAGAAAAGTGGCTCACTTGAATGCCAATCATTCCTCACCGATCCTGAGACTTTTGAAGGTTACAGGGCTGTCTGTGGCTGGGCTGACGGATTGATGTATGTCCCCTGTCGAGCAGAGAATTCAGAGTCCAAGGCCACCGCAGTGCTGTCCTATTAGGGGGGATTGTCCTTCACAACTTCTTAGCTGCCTGTCCTTTCTGGAGCCTACAGAGCTCAGGCAAGGGCATTGTGTCTGCTACAATAAGCCGAGCTGTGGAGTGCTTCACCCTCACATAATTATATGGCTTTAATGCAAGCATCTTTCACTGTTCATCCACTCACACCAGCAAACGCAAAAAGAGCGGCGCTGTCAGAGAGAGTCGCTGGATGTATCCCTACTTCATTATGACTTGCTCTTCAGAGGGCTTTTTTAGAAATTAAATTGCTTTGGCAATTAACTAAAAGGGGATTTTTAGAATTTATGAATGACTGAGAAGATTGATATATGCCGAGAGAGGACAGCAGCATGTGAGATGGACGTGAGGCTGAGGTAATGGATTTATCGCCACGATGAGAACCGCATGAAAGGTGCGTGGAATCACCATACCTGCTTTTTGGGACCACGACGGTCTCGTGATCATACTCTTTGTGTTTGCGACTGATTTCTGGCAGGTACTGTGAAAGTTAAGGAACTCTGTGGCGACATTACGACACGGGTGATTTCACCGGCTGCATTTTTGTGTACCCAGTTCGATAAGATATGAGGTCATGCTTGCTAGATGTCGTTAGGAAAATCTAATCCAACGGTTGCCTGCTGAGACAAAGACGCCTCTGTGGTGAGCAGATCAAGAAAATAATGCACAGCTTGAACTTAGACCTTCAAGGTGTTTCTTAAGAGTTAATTAAACAGAATTCATTGCCTGGTAATCTATAACATATGGCGAGAAAAGATTGTGTCACCACTTTGAATACAAACGCTGGGTATTACCGTCTGCTCATACAGCGCATTGGCCTTTTCAGAGTGTAGATTAGGGTAGGTTGGTTTGATGATGCATTATGTGCCACGGTGGAAATGTGTCAGCTGGCAGATATTCTGCTGTACTGTTTATACCGTGATTATATCCAGTCTGATTTTAAACCAAAATATGTGCGTATGTATTTTATTTATGGTTTTTAAGAGTTCAAATGTGGCACAAGTCATATTTATTATGTAATATAAAATTATTTTCATTCAGGTTAGATTTTGTAATTATTCCATATTACTTATTATCCAAACTATATACATATATAGTGTGTGAGTTTAGACTTAGAGGGAAATAAATTTACTTTCTGCTTTATTTTCTAATATTTTCTCCTTTCTTGACCATCACTCTGTTTTCTCAAACGGGTCTCTCTACAGCTAGTAAATGGACTTCTTATTGCCGGAGGCACAGAGAATGAGAGGGAACACCATGTTCAGCCAAAATATGTTCTTTAAAGGCATTTAATATTTTCTTGTATGCTTAGTTCATTTCAGAGTTAAATACCATGGCCGTTATTTACGAAGTCGGCTGAAACTAAAAAATAGACTGTGCTGTTGTCAAGAAAGATATTGCAGACATGTTCTGTGGCAGTATGGGCATCACAGAGAAGTGTTCAAGGTTTTTGAAAATGTTTGAACAGTCAGACAGTTCATGGTCAAGGGCTGTTTAGCGTGAGTGTCTGGAAAGTCCTCTGGCCATGATTTGGCAGAGAGCGAGCGGTGATGGGCAGCGGATCCGCCACTCTAAAGCATAAACTGGGCTAATCTGTTACTGAGCAACAGCAGGCACCCCTTCACAACACGTTGTGAGTGTGTAGTTCATGCCGTTACCCGGGGGATGCGGTTTTGTTGAGTTCAGCTCATGGCACAATTTTTTTTTGCCGTAGTCTGTTTGCCCTCCGTGGTTGAACTGTGGAAGGAATCTGTGGTGATGGAGAGACAGAAACACGAGGGACAGCTGGGTAAACATTACAGTCCTGTGTTTTCAACATGCCACTTTGATATGTTAATTCTTAGTGCGTTTGCATCGCTAGAGAGGTGTAGTCTTTTTGTTGTGGTCATTTGTGCTTCGTTTAAAGGTTTTACTGGCGCTTTGAACAAAAAGTGTCAGCTCATTCATCACAAAGGGGCAGCTGTTTTTCCATTTGATAGTCATCAGTAAATCAGAACGTTACCCTTCCCCCAAGTAGTGCATACTAAAGACAGCAGCTCTGCGAGACCTTGGAAGTGGCGGACATGTCTTGGTCACACTGTTGAGGATGACACTATCGTCACCCTCGCGCACGGCCTTAGACCGGACCCAGAGGGCCAGATTGTTTCCCACCAGTCTGAGATAATTAGCATCCAGGCTGCTTTGGAACAGCACTTTACTGTTTGTTGGTGTATTTTTAGTGGGCATCTCCAATAATGGGGGCCGAAACCTGATCCAGCTTGCTCTGTTGAGTGAATTAAGGCCGTTTGGTGGTAGTGTGTCATCGGTAGTTCAAGGTTGACATCCACTTTAGCAGTCACACCAAGGTCAAGCACAGTTTAATAAGCTGTTTTGTCAGGTCGGGACACATGATCTTCCCTCGACCAGTGATTTGGGTTAATTATGAACAATGATCTCGCCGGAGCTGAGGTGAAAACAAGGCTCCAGGAAGAAAGCTGTGTGCGTCAGATCACCTGAACACATCATTTGTTATTTGTGGAAGGTTAGAGTCTTATGTAAAGTGTTAGGCTAGGCTATTTAGGATGAACTGAGGTGAAAGTGATCATTATTATCATTCGGGGTGGGTGGCTGACAGTAAAGGTGCTGGGATTTTGAACTTTCTATTTATGGATTAATATTGAAAAATTAAAATTTATCACAATTTGCACTAAAATATCAAGCAGCACAACATTTCAATATTGAGAATAGTGCTATCAAATGATTTATTGCATCCAAAATAAACATTTTTGTTTACATATACATGTGTTGACTGTGTATATTTATTATGTATATATAAATACACACACATCCATGTATATATTTAATAAAAATAATCTATATTTATATTTTAAACGCATTTATATATAATATAAATTAAATGAGTATAAATGTATTAGTAAATATTTTTGAAATATATACTGTATGTGTGTATATTTATATATTCATAGTAAATATACACAGTACACAGTCATTATGTAAACAAGTAGTTTAATTTTGAAAATTTAATTTAATTTTGAAATATTTATAATATGGCAATGATTCACAATATTACCGCTTTGCTGTATTTTTTTATCAAATAAATGCAGCCTTGGTGCATCATTCATATATAACATTATTCATATATGCTCTTATTTATTTAATTTTTTTAAATAGGTTATTATATTATAAAACCATATAGTAAAGACTTTTAAAAACCCTCCTCATTAGTGACTTCCTTGTTATTTTCTGTGTGAAATAAAGTCATGTGTATGATTGGGTTTCCGCACATTCAGAGTTGAGTGACCAAACTTATGAATTTGTTATGAAACGTATGAATGTATGAATCCGCTGTAAAAAAAATAAAAAAGCCACTATTGGTATTTAAAGAAGTTGAATATTCGTAAGGACATGTCCTCTGTACATGATGAGAGCTTGGCTATTTTAATTCCCCTGCTCCAAGACAGATTAGCATAACCTTAAATGTTTTATGACGTATCCCACCACCAAAGTTCTGATCTAAAATGTCATTACAGAAAAAGGATTTTCTAAAATCTCCCATTGAAAACTTTATACACTTAAAAAAAGAAGATAGATTTGGTCCTTTCTTCACCATGCTAGATGGGCAGACTGATGTGATTGTTCTTTGCGCAATCCTCATGGTAACTTATTTGCTGTGCTGTGTTCATTTGTGGCATCAGCAGAAAGGAACTAGAACACAGAATCAGAACTGCTAGGGTAGAATTATTTGGGCCAAAGTGTATAAAGTGAAGGCCACTTGTTGGATTGTCAAATTTTGCTGATAGCAGAACCTTATTGTTTTAATCTGCACGTAGTTATTTTGTATAAACATCTGCATTTTAACACGCTATTGACGAAGTTCTGGTTTCACTAGCACAGTACGTTACATAAGATAGGATAAGTTGTATTAGGAGTCTACTTACACGCAAATCGATCTGTTTTCAGAGCAAATCTAAGGGGATTTGAGATAATCTAAAACGACAGTTACGACCTTAATACCCCTTTGATACACGTCGACGTGACCCAAACCAGACCTCAACTCCATTCAACTGCAAGTGACACAATTTCACACATGCTTCAGTTAACCTCCATTTTATGCACAGCAGGCTGACAATTTTCAGCTTTTATGTGCCATTTTGTTGCTTATGCAATTGTGGTTCGCCTGACATTCGCAGCTAGACGCCTCTGATTTAGCTGGCCTGTTTTTTTTTGAAGCAATATGCACTTTTTGTAGTTTGACCTCGCTGATTAGGATGAGATTAGAGCTGACCTGAAAACATTTGAATGGCGTAAATAAGGGCAATGATATAATTGGTGCTCGGGTCTGCTCATCCACCATCCGCCTGTTCGGTTCGTGTGGGTGGCGAGGCTAGCAAGGAGAGCTGAAGGTGATAAAACATCCAAGTTGCCTGTAAATGAGATGAAGACTGGAGCAGCACCGGGTTCAGCCATTAAAGATGTTTTATAGCAGCCCTGCGTACTCTTCCCCCCCCTGAGGTGCACACACGTAAACCTATCTATCAAGAGGAATTGACCTGGCTTTGAGTGATCACTTCACAAGACCTGCTGTTGTCATGAAAACATTGGCATGTCCTCCATGTACACGCCCACACCCCTAGTTCACTAAAAAAAAAAGGTTGTACCTCTTTAAAACATGATTGCTATTGCTCAAACTTCGAAACATTGGGTTGAAAGTTACCTCATCGAAAAACGATACTATTATAGCGTATAAAACCCAAAATGCGTGCATTTCGCAAACGTTTTGTCGTGGGCTAGCATCCAACAGGCTATTAGCACGCAGAGCTGCCGTATTTCACATTTGAGTGACGTTTATTTCTTTTTAACGCTATCTTCCACAGTGTTCCCAACCGGTTCGCTTCTATTCGCCGGATGCCCTTGTATGCCCTCGGTAACAGCGGATAGTGAAGCTGCCCTCTGAGCTCGTGGAACAAAGCAGAAAATAAAGTTGCTGCCTGCAAAGTGCTGCAGTGGGTGGCTTTAACATTCCCATCCACTTTCGGCTCCCGCTAACCTTGCTGAGCTCTGACATCATCCTGGAACAATGTCAGATCCATGTAGATGAATATAATTAAACAAGCGCTTATCATCCAGCCAGGGAAAGTTTAGTGGCAGGTCAACCATGTTTGCCTCTCTCTCGGCTGAAGGTCGGACGAGGGTTAGACAGGCAGTTTGCAGGCTAGAAGGTATGTAAGAGACACAAAACGTAGACTAGGCCAACATGAGAACATTTTCCAGAGCACAAAAAGTCTATTTTTACACTAGCTTGATATTTACATTGAGCTCTGTCGGCCCAGAGTATAATGGAACATTGAGCACCAGTGTAAAATTTACCACAGTGTCTACAGTTTTCTCCAAAATTCCACACTTATAAGTATAAAACCACAATAAATTAATTTGTGATTTCTAATATTGTTGCATAAAAATCAACAATATAAAAGTTGTTGTGAATTTTAGTGAAAACTATGGGATGTATAGTCAAGTGAATTAGATTGTGGGTAGGTGATAATATTAATAGCTGATAATCAGGTTAATCAATATATGCTTAAAAGAACACAGTCCAGTTAATTTAGTATAATTATTTTGGCAGTGAATAGATATGTTAAAAGTCAATACATATAGTTCTATTTCCATGTCAGTAAACATAAACCAATCACAGACTGACAGTTCACGTGGGTGTTTATACACTAGATATGTTTGTTGTAGTCTGTGTGCTATGCTTTAAAATAGATGGTCTATGGAAAGTACCGTCTTTGGTTGTTTGTCAGCATATCATGCCATTTGGGTCACATTTAAGACGATGTTTTAAAGTTCAAAGTAGTTAAACTTCTTTAAAAACATCTTGCGTTTCATTCTATGGCATTCCATCCAACTATTTTTGAACACAAGAACATGTGACATGAGACGTTTGCAGGTTTTTATCACATACATACATATATATATATATATATATAATATAAGAACTTTCAAATCCTCAGCTATGCTGTTTACACTATATTTGAATGTGAATTAAAATAGACATTAACATATAGGTGACTATTGATGTTGATACCATTTGCTACCTAACAAGTGAGTAAACGTGTGGCTACAAATTAAGGCAACCTGTCACTGCCAAAGCCACGGTGTTAGGTCTCGGCTTTGAATTCTAGTGAGTTCCAGCGAAACCATTTGCTTAAGATAGCATGAGGCACAATATGTTACTTAATAAGGCAAGGGATTTTTAGAGTCCTCCGCCATTAGCTGCTGAAATAATCTCCTCCCTGAATGGGAAAAGGCAGCAGTGAAGGGAGTAAAAATGAGTGCGCTGCATAGCCTTTGGATAGGAGCAGTATTTAATTAAGATCAGCCTGTCTCACATACATGCTCGCTGATAAGGGCTCCAAAGCACATCTGGCAATATGAGAGCTTGATCTCTCTTCGCTGGGGTTAATGAAGGTGGTCTCTGTTGAGTTGTGTGATAAAACTCAGCTGAACTTTTCTTTTGTCTGGTCAAAAAAGTGGAAGTCTATATGTGACCTATTTTCTCCGGCACAAAGCAAAGAGTTCCAGTGAAATAAGTTTAAAGGGCTTGGAACAGAATTCGGAATTTTGTGGAATAGTATTACATTGATCTGAAGGGTTATTACAAATATAAAAATATGACATTGATTCAGTACAGTCTATAGGAAATATTGCTACAGTCAGTGTAAACCACACTGACTGGGCAATGTATTTAATATTCTTCTTTTAATTATTTTATTTTATTATTTTATTTTATTTTATTATTTATTTTATTTTATTTTGCTGGCTCTTCTCTTCTGTTTTTAGTATTAAAGGGGAAGGCAGACTAACTAATTTTGTCCATGAACATAACATAACCTCTGATCTCAGGGTCACCTGGTCTTGGTTCTTTATCAGGACCCCTGGCAGTTGTTTAGCCTGTTGCCACATGAGAAATGGATACCACTATGCTCAAATATCCCTACAGCGTATTCCTGTTAAGAATAAGGATTCAACATTAACGAGTTCTGCTTTTTTACCTCTTGTCACGGAATCTTGAGTGTTGTGAAAGTCAAATGTGTCCTAGCATTCCAGTAACTTACGTAAACTTAGCTCTGCAGGCCAACCTGCATGCAGAGTATTCTCAGATAAGATATCTGGCAACATGTTTTCATCCACACCAGGCTGGGATGATGAACAACGCTAAATTCTGTCCCCTCCTGATCACCCTCCTGAGGTTAAACTAAAAACCGCTCTATGCAAGCTGAAGCACACCCAAGTGCAGGACAAGAACAGCTGGGTACCAGTACTGCCACGATTGGCAGGGTGTAGGGTTTCATCTGCCGAGGGGGTCAATTCTACTTCCTCGGAAGGGGGCCCGGGCCTCTGAGAATCTGTCATCGTTCACGTTGTAAAAGCTCTGCATGTACCTGTTTTTGACCTCCTAGAAAAAGCCACTCTATCTAGGGTGAGCATCCACGAAGTGTTAATGCAATAACGTTCAGAGTAGTTCATACAATATTTGAGGTGGCAGGGTGGAGTTGTGAAAATGTTGTATGTTTTAATTAGTACATATATATATATATATATATATATATTAGGGCTGTCAAATGATTACAATTTTTAATCAAATTAATCAGGATTTTTTTTCTGAAATGCATACCAAAAGATAAATAA
Source organism: Enteromius fasciolatus (assembly GCA_032361145.1). Lineage (NCBI taxonomy): Eukaryota > Metazoa > Chordata > Actinopteri > Cypriniformes > Cyprinidae > Enteromius > Enteromius fasciolatus. The sequence continues at coordinate 11,703,509 of JAUMHR010000069.1, forward strand.
CAGGACACAGATACATAATTTTCATAATATGTCTGTTTATT
>JAUMHR010000069.1:11713638-11741039 GCA_032361145.1 Enteromius fasciolatus
TATATTTTTTCATCTAATACTTTATTTAAATTACCAAAATTATTTTTACTCCATACCAGCATTTTTTTTCCCTTTGGCTAATTTTTGAATGAGATCAAACAATGCCAGGCAGAAAATTCTACATTATTGACTTTTATAAAATATATCACAGTCTTATCAGGCATAACATAAAAAAATATATTTTTTTAATCTTTATTATTTATTGACTCATTCATCTGTATCGCCTACACATTGCTGGCGCAGCTGAATTTTTCTGTGCTCTTTGCCCAAGCAAAACTCTTAAAATATAATATTTATTTCCCAAAGTAAAAAATAGTTGCTAGTGCGTATAAATACCAATACAGCAGCTGGTATTTAAAGGCGCTAGGCTAATTACTGTATTTTTCTTAATGCCAGCACCTTCAGAATTTCACAGCATATGTGCAGCAGACTAATGATCCAAATGAGCCCTTTTTTCTCCACACCATTTACTGCACACATTGGAAAGCCATTGGTTAGACTTTCTTCGTTAATAAAGAGGAAGGGAAAAAAAAGAAGAAATTCTATCACTAACTGCTGCAAGGCAAGTTCAAGCCGTAAAGGTCTTGTCTGCTGAAGCATTTCAGCTTGGCTTAGCTTTCTTAGCTGAGTGTAGTAGTCATGAAGCCATGACCAGTCTCTGCTCCACTTCACCCGCACACACACGCACATGCTCTCGCACTATAAAAGCAAGAGTGTGGCAATAGAGCAGAGCATCTTCTAAGACACAAAACGCAGGCTGTCAGAAGGGCTGGCAGAGCCTTGTTCCTGTCACGCTGCCAGGATGCAATATCACTCAGCTGAGGTAGAAAGCCGTCAGTTGTAAAATATGATGAATTATCCCTATTCTGCAGAGAGTGGGCCGACTGTGGGCGTGTGCCTCTCTGTGTGTACGCGAAAGTACGTGGGGGTGTATAAAGAGTCTACGCCTGTGTGTGTGTGAGAGTCTGCTTTGTGTGACTGAGCACTGACGGTGTAGTTGCAGCACACACAAGAGTGTGTGGGTGAGAAAAAGAGTGAGAGAGACCAGCCACAGGGTTACTACAGGTTTAATGGCGACCTTGTTGTGCACGCACTTAGCTGCTTTCAGTGTTGAGTTGCTCAGAACGAGCGTCTAATCCCCCACCCAGGTGATCACACACTTGATTAGTGGCCTTTGTTATCTGCCTAGAGGACAAGCCGCTGCCCCCCTCCTTAACTGGTCAGGGCTAGGGCACTGGGGGTTGTCAACCCCAACGAAAGAAGAAGAGAGAGACAGAAAGAGAGAGAAGAGAGGGGCAGGATGTTGTTGAGGTGTATTAGTATTCAGACAGAGCCTTACAGCCTGCAGAGCAAATTGATTACTACACTGTACCTGTTCTTGGTGTCACAGCTCCATAAGAAGGTAAGATCGTATATTGTATATCAGTGTGGGCATGGCAGAAATATTTCTTTCACATTGCCGTTATGAATTTGAGCTTTCTGAAGTTGTGAATGAGTCTGATTACTGTCTGGTTTGTGTGAATGGTTTGACATGTTTCAGCAGGTTTGTGTTGTTGAAATTTAATTTGGTGCATTCAATGTTTTTTTTCCTTTTGTTTAAAAAGTTTTCGTTTAAGCAGTTTCATGAAATAATGTGTTTCTAAAGGCCAGCCTAAAAGTTGCAAAACTCTGGTTCCCTTGAACTCTGCTTTTATTTTGGCTTTTGGATTACTGGAGAAAATAAGCTCTGCGACCAGCAGTCGTTTGAGATTCTTATTCAAGTTCTTCATCAAGATAATCTTCTGACCACAAAGTTTATGAGTTTTGAAGCCTACATACAGTCACCGGAAGTAAAACCCTGAAGGTAGCAAACAAGTTACACCATGGTTGTATGACTTCAACATCACCCCCATTAAACCTCTGACGACTCTTTAAATATTCGTGTAAAATCTAATACAAGTTGGAAAGTTATTCTGTGTGAGTTTTTATTTATTTTTTTTCAATCTTTTTTACCCTTATCTTTAAAGTTTTCATCCTGTAAATTATCTGGAAAAATCCAGTAAAACATCTGGAAAAATCATGGGGCAATTGAATAATGTTGTGGTCAATAGGGGTCCGTGGAGTCAAATGGCTGAGATCCACTGGCCTAGGCTCATTGTGCGTGACACGTACCATGTATTGCCAGTAACTTATAATGATCTCACATCCTGGAAAAAGTGGAAGCTTGTCTTTTTTGGATGAGGACATTGCTGAGTTATCTCTAAAGACTTGAGCAAATGACGTGAGGGTCATGACGCACATGCTGACCCTTCGTTTGACCCTTAAGGCAATGGTGCAGTGTATATTTATTTATTATTTTATAAATAATAAAAGTGGTCTTTGCTTCCCCTTGACTGCACTATTAGACCAATGTAATATTGCACTTTAGACTGTGACTTCTGTTTATTTTGTCATGCACTTTTTGTGTTTGGGTTTGCAAGTAGAGTTGCACTTTGCATTACTGGCAGTCTATGTGCTATACTTGGTCAGAGCTGTTTACATAATGACTGGCATAAACTATGATCCTGGTAAACATGATCTCTTGAGTTAGGGCGAAGGGTGACTTTTAAAGAGCCATAGGCTCTCATTGTATAACTATTTATTTCTAGCAGCCTCTTTCTCACAGAAAGTCTTCTAATGCAAATTTCTTTTTTTTCTTTTTTTCTCTATGTGGAGCATAAAAAGGTCACAGCACTTGATTTCTGAAGGTTGCGTCCAAGTTCACAAAGCCAAAAACTTCCACTCAAATACTTGACGTGTTTTTTGGTATTTTCATGATCTGTTTTTTTGGGCACAAACTGATTCCCATGCTCACGTTCCCCAAGTCATTTCCAACCCCAGAAACTGGGCCATTTATTACACTCAATTAGGAGTGCAAATATTTTGTTTGCTCCCATTTCCTGGTTGTGGGCAGTAATTACAGGTTGTTGTTTTGTTTTTTTTTCTTGACTAGCTTTAGCACGCTCAGTATCACTTTAGGATGTAATTTATTTTGCAGCTGAACCGACAAAGATACATGTTATTCTGCAGTTGAAAATGAACCAGCTTGGTCTTCTCTAAGTGTTCATGTTAACATTACTCTGCCATCATAAATCTACAAGTCTAAGGTCACGACTATTAATTATGGCAAGACTCTAGAATTATGTTTGGAGTCTTGTGACAGTACACGCAAGGGCCCCCCATTTAAATATCTGCCATCACCTTGGGAAAGGGTTCCTTCTGCTTGGCTAAAATGTTCTGGTATCACCCCCGTGCTTGCCCATGTGAAAGGGTAACTCATCACAGGGTCATCATAATGTAGGTCAGACTCATGCTTTTACTAAGAGTCAGAGATTGCACTTGGCAAGCCCTAACTAAAGGGGTGTGCCCCAGCTGGGAAATGTCAATGCGTGATGCCCATAATGCTTGTTTGGAAGTAGGTCACAGTGACCTAGATTGAATGGTGCATGGCCCTGATTGACTGAGTCACCCAACGCTATCTTAGGAATGTGTTGTTGTGGTTCCACAGGCTTTTGTGTCTACGTGTGCAACCATCGGATAACAGCATCTTAGCATTTGCAGTGGCTCAACTATGTCCAAAATTCTTTTTTTTATTTTGAGAGCTAGACGGCGGGTATGAACGCACATCGCAAGGGCAGCTTTGTCGCTTTTTATTAGGACCTAATGCTTTGTATGGACGCCAGCTGTTGCATCAACTCAAACGGCCCCGGCGGAGTGAGTGACCTTGACTTCAAACAGGGCGTGCAGCAGGTTTTGCTCCTTTTGCCTCATCATGCATTTTAAATAGCCTAAATGGATTACAGTTTCTGGTCGGTGGATGTAATTTATGATCTGGTATTTTTTGGGGGGGTCAATTAATCTTCCAGCCTTGCAGTTGAGAAATGAGGGATCCAGTCCAGATATCAGATCCTCTCCATATATATCGAGCCAGTCGTTTTACAGGGATTTCTATTTCTCAGGTAACTGCATTGAAGGTGATAGTATTGTGATGAAAAGAACTGAGAGAACAGGCTCATATATAACTGGGTTTTTGTCAAAGATAGGCTACTACAATCACTTCTTACAAAACGAAACTCATAGCTGTCAGAAAATTGTAGCTTTTTCATATTTGCAAAGCTTTGATTTGAAAGTTTTTACTGAATACATGATAAAACAGCAGATAGTTTTTGTATTTTCTAATGTAAGGAACTCTTGTAAAGTAATTGTTTATCTTTTTAACAGGGTGAAGGTGTTGTCAGTATTGTGTTTACTCTTTTCACTGGATTAGGACAACAAGCTACAGTGTGACAGAAGTATAGGATGAAGTGTTATTGTTGGTGTCGGTACACAATCCGTTCCACCTGCACGATCTGTCCACGCATGCGCATAATGACTTAGTAGAAAATGCACATGCGCAAATGGTAATTTTGTTTTTTGGTAATTCTGCATGATCTGTTCCACGCTTGCGCACCTTTGATTGTTATGTTCCTTATTGTCTTCTGTAAACACTATTAAAGGGAACATTTTCCTCAAATTTAGATTATATAGATGTATACATGTGGAATAAAGTCTATGTTCATGTAACAACTCCTTTATTATTTTGGATTGCCAACTACGTAAACGCTTAGTAATGCATAGCATAAGCTACATTAAAAAAAAAAGCAAAATAGACCGCCGTGAACTGTTAAATGAAAAACACAATGCAGCCTACAAAAATATGCCGCCTGGACGTCAACTGTTTCATCACATGTGTGCGTGATACCAATATTGTAGGGAGACCGTGACGTTTTCTACTATGTAATTACGCACATGCGCAGAACAGATCGTGCAGGTGAAACGTATTGAGTACTGACAGTTGGCTCAAATTAATTACCCTCTCCCACTCTTTACATATCTTGTATATTCAATTTTTACAATCAGATTAAGCTTGCAAACTGTTTTCATGAAATTCCTCAATTATTTAATTGACAAATATCATTATACTACATCATTTTCATAACGCTGAAATCTATTTGCATTCAGTAGGGTTAGGCAATAGACATGCATTACATTTTAGTTTATTTTACAGTTCCATGAAGTCTTTTCTATAATGATTTGTCTTAATGGATAATATCCAGATTAGAGCTATTTTGATTGTTTAGTGGCATACGAGTTTCTCAGGCCTGTCACTTTCACACCCCTGTGACCGATATCTTGATAAGGTCATCCCGTACTGTCCACCCCCTGTCAGCCCCAGCAAAGTAGAACAACCAGAGGTGCCAATTATGAGCAGAACAAATCAACCATAGCCATTGACCTTCACTTTGACCACAGAGCACTGGCAAGGTCAGCCTTGTGTATATTCCATGATTAAGTACTTACAATTCCATCTCATTATGTTTTCGTTTCTTATGAAGTGCAGACTTTGTGGTGACATTGGTAGTGCTGTACCAAGAGGCTTGTGTTGTGAATATAGTGTTTAGCAGAATGGTACATATACAGAGTAAAGTTGTCAGTCTGCACAGCCAATGGCACTGTGTGATCCAGAGGTGGTATATTTTGAGATAATGTAGTGAGAGCAACTATGGTAACATAGAAGTGAAAGACTAGGCTGCATCATGTGGGCGTTCATTCTCCAGGCACTGACACTGAATGCAGAGAGGGTGAGAGAGATACCCATGTCTGTCAAACCAGCCAGCAACATCTAGGCTGAGTAAATGTTCATTACTAATTGTCAGAAATATATAATTTTATATATAACATACTGGATTTAATCCTCTTCAGGATACTGTGCTTTGTTATTTTCACCTAATATCTGTCAAATTAAGATTCGAGATTCAGCAGGAATGAAAAGGACTGATCCTACTGCTTAGAAGTCCGGAGAAGAGGAGAAAAAAATGTAAAAGATGGTTATTGCTATGATGGTACAGAATCAGTCTTAATTGAATCCCTTTCGGTATACGAGGGAGATCTCTTTAGGTCATAACTTTTGGCTTGTGAAAACACTGGCATGCAATAGCGGAGGACTTTTTGGCCTTGCTTGCTAACTCATCATTTTCATTTATCGTCATAAATAACCTGATGTTTAGCCTTTTAAAAATTCAAGGCTCTAAGGCAGAAATACTTTTTGATCATGTTTATAATATATTTTGCCCCTAAAATTGATCAACATAGGAAATATTAAACTATGTGTTAAAGATTAGCTGAATTTGTTAGCCAATTAATTTTTTAATAATAATTCATCTTTCTCTCTCTTGTGTAGGACCATCACCAGTGTGGACAGAATTACTGGATTTATGCAGTGATTTCACTCACAACCCTGGAGCTTTGAAGTACAAATCCAGTGCCATGGAATCCCACAAGACTTGACTGCATTACGATCCTGTACTTATCTTAACAATGGCAAACATGATAAACTACATTCATGCTTAGCTCTTGCCTCCTGTATGGGGGAATGGCTTGTGAATCTACATCATACCTTTCTTTTACCTAAAAAAAAAAACAAGGTTTGGAAGCTGAAAACTGTAAGGTCTCTTGGCAGAACGTAACAGAACGATTTTCCCTCTATTGTGGTGGCCAACCATACAAGGGACTATAGTATTGAACATGACTCATGGGGAAGAGCCTGGCCCTGAAACACACCAGGATTCTGCTGTATTAACATATCTGGAAGGCTTACTCATGCATCAGGTAGCAGGAGGACAGGGTGCGGCAGGAACACAGAGTGGAAGCCAAGAGCAGAGGAATAAAGATGGGACGGGGCATGCACAGCCTAGTCATGGCACTCGACAGGAGCAGAACCGAACAAATTCCCACTGTGGAGCCTCACAGCACCTCAGAAAGGCTCGTCTCCTTAACTCCAAGGCCTGGACAGAGAGTGAGACTCAACGGAGGTCAGCACCTTCCATTGCCCTCAACGGGCAGAGTGAAGACCACCACAGTGGCCAGAATGGTACCTCCCAGGATAAAGGAGAGAGTACACTTCTAGCTAGTTTGCTGCAGTCTTTCAGCTCTCGACTTCAAAACGTGACCCTGCCACAGCAGATTATCCAAGGCTTGAGGCCACCGGATGCCCCCTGCCAGATAAGCAAGCCTGTACAAGAAGACAGGGCAGATGTGCCTTGCCACAGACCAGCCTCAAGCCACCTCAAAGGGTTAGTGAGCAAGAGCAAAATGCAGAATCACAGCAACAGTGTGCCTTATCAACGTCGACGGTCTAGCCAGGAAAGTTTTTCAGAATCTCCCAAGGCACTGCAAAGCAGTACTCCCTCCCCATCTCCCGATTCTCTATCTTGTACTGAGCGACTTAAAGCTGTGGCAAACCTGGTAAATATCAGATCAAGCCCCGCTCCATCGCCCAAACCAAGTGTTGCTTGTAGTCAACTTGCTCTGTTGCTCTCCAGTGAGGCCCACCTGCAGCAGTACTCTCGAGAACATGCCCTGAAAGCCCAACTCTCTGGACGATCAGCCAGTGAAAGACTATCCGCCATGGCCACACAGCAGACACAAGATAAACAACCTACAACTTCTGGCAAGACTCATGGACTAAGCCTCTTACACACCAAGAATGGAATACCTTCACAAATGTCAACAAGCTCCAGTAGACAAAGTCCAAGCCTGACCTCAGGGCAAAGAAGGACAGAAGGTTCCATGCGCACAGGAAATCGCTTTAGAGAGCGTAGACCTTTCGAGAAACAAGGCAGACCATCACAGAACTGCAGCAGTCTTCTACTTCAGCTTCTCAATAGTCACAACACCTCACAGCGAATTAATGGACAGGGTCACCTGAAAGATGACCTCAGTACCTTTGGCACTCTGGCCTCTCCGCTTTTTTCAGACAGCGAGCACTCAAACCCCGACAGCAGTCTTACAAAAGACAGCAGCGATGCTGAGAGCACTTACTCAAGTTGCTCTCCTATTGACCTTTCTCTGAAGAACAGAACAAATGTACAAACACCAGTATCTACTTCATCCTCACCTGTACGGGACAGAGTCCCAGAGTCTTCTTTAAACAGGTGGAAGCCTGAGAGTCCACCTGTCAAAGTTACCTTAGATCACAGGGAGGTGGACACCTGTTCAGAGATGAAACCTCATCATAAGGTCACTCTATTACAGTTGCTCTTGGATCACAAAAATAACGAGAGAGTAAACAAAGGTCTGGATAATCCTGATTTGCTGCAGGCTGTAATCCCTAAGGGCACTAGTGCATCTACAAGTAGCCAGAGCGTTTTCAGTACAGTTAGGTGTAAGGACATAAGTGATCTTAGCGGACACTGTGGATTGAGTTGTAGAAGTCCCAAGCTATTGCCAACTTTCTCCCAAAGCAGAGACTCCAACAGCAGTGCATCTCCATATACACTTTATGGGTCTCCCCATTCTCAGTCTGTACCACTGGATCTTTGTAAAGCAAAACAACCTGCAAGTGATGTAAGAGTAAAAGAACCTGCCTTTAGTGCTAGTAAATTGTTACAGAATTTAGCTCAGTGTGGAAAACAAAACCCTGAAATTTCTCCTCCAGCACAGGCACCTTTACCCCCTATCAAACTCGTGACCCAAGAGCTGAAAGTTGACCATCCTCCAACTTTACTTGAGAGACTCACTGCACCAATTCAGAGAAATAACACACTGTGGGAAGAGGCCAAAGCAAAAACTTCAGCTGTGCCCGAAGCAACACAGCATGTCTCTGAGATTGAGAATCTGCTTGAAAGGCGTACAGTTCTACAACTTCTTTTGGGCAATGCTCCTCAGAAAGAAAAGGTAGGCAGTAAACGAAAACGAGAACATAGCAAAAATAGTTCTGTGGAAAAACCAACACATCAGGCAACTGGCCAACCAAATGGTCCTCCTTTGGATATTACAATTAAAACTGAGCCTGTTGAAGAGGGTCATGCGTATGACTATAACAAAATGTCTGTACTGGAGCCTAGAAAAAGCACCAGTTATCATTCTCATGAAAGCATCAAACAAGAACCATTGTCCCCAGAGGCTCCCACTAGAGATGGTCTTCTCTGTCATCTCTTAAAGAAACGACCCAACAAAACTCTTCAGCCAAACAAATTAGAAAACCTAAAAAAGAATTGCGTCAAAGAAGAATTTGCTGAAACCCAGGGACCAACAATCCCAAAGAAGCGGAAATATTCAATAGAACTTGAATATCATAACTCTTCGACTCCGCATTCCAGGGATTTGGAACATTCTGGTAGCATGAAAGATGACAGCAGTGGTTGTTTTCCTGCCAGAGATATAGAAACAAGAGAGGCCAGAGACCCATCAAGCCCCCCAGAGGGTGACAGTCCACCGGCTAGGTTTCCACCTTACGAGTCTAGTGAAAACCGGAGTTTCAATGTTCTAAAGCAGCTGCTGCTTTCAGACAACTGCTTGAAGGAATTGTCTCAGCCAAGAGGAACATTCAATTCACCGTCACATACTGTGCTAAATGGGAATACAATCAAGCAATCATGTAATGAAGGTGAAATTCCAAACTTTCACCAGAGTCTGAGTCCCAGCAATGCATCTTCTAAAAAAGTAAGCTGTCACAGGCAAGAAACTCCCCATGTTACACAGCAGGAGCCTGCAAGGTCAAAAATCCATTACAGCACCACAAAGGATTTGAAGGGCCCTGCAAAGATGGTTAATGGAGATGATCAAACACACAAGTATGTGCCAGACTCGCCTCGGTTTACCAAGACTAACCCTATTTTGTACTATATGCTCCAGAGGAGCAATGCACAACTGGCTAAAGAGGGGGAGGGCTTGGAACTAAGCACGGGACAAATACAGACAAAGGTCAAAAACGAGTCATCAGGTGATACCGAGGCCTTCGAACTTTGAAACAAAATTCACAGAATTACAATGGAACACTTAGTTGTGACTCAACATGGCTAAACGGGTCATTGAAGAAATACTAGTTTTGAGACCGTGAACCAGCATCTGTGCTTGAACTAGAAATGTGCTTCTTTTTATTCTCTGCTTTTGTTTTTGTCGAGGCATCTCCCATTTTTCACTTGAATTACGTGTCATTTAGTTCACAAAAAGACCATGAAACCAAAGTTCATTTGAATATTTATAAGCACTACTTTCTGGCTGAATTCTTTCCTACTTTCTAAGCGGCAAAGAAAATAAAAGTTTTCTACAAAAGGTGTGTGACAGATTTGCCCTCATGTATTTGTAACAATATCAGTTCCCACTCCGTTTTCCACACATGGGTAGACTTTTGGCCTCAGGCAGTGAGTTATGATGCACATGATAATCTGTATAAACAGATTGTGTCTCAGCAGTTGTTAGTGAATATTCTTCAATTTACATGCTGAAATGAAGAAATAATTGTATTGTTACTTTGTTTATGCCAGGAAGGCAGTAAATGTCACAGTATTTATACATTCAAATAAATGAAATCGGTTGCCTTTTTAAAAATGATAGGCATCTCTCATTGGTTCTGTATTGTTCGGATAAACTAACAGCAACGTTAAAGCTGTATATTCAATATCATGTTTGGATAATATGGAATATGAATCCATCAGTATTACAACATGATATCTTGATATCTAGGGTATGTGAAGTGTGTATACTTTTATGTTATCAGTGTCCTCTTTAATTTCTCTCTCCCGCTAAAAACAATGTTGTGATGTGCTTTATTCTTTATTCTGCATTCTCAGCATTTATCCGTGTCAAGACAGAAATTGATTTTTACAATACAATCTAGAAAATGGTGAATGAAAATCACAAGAGTTAACACAAATGACTGCTTTTTGCTCATATGTTTTGTATTTGTGTATTTTATGAACAGGTCTTGGTATTAGCATGTCATAAGATGTTTGTTCTATTATGCAAGAGATTGTTGCATCGACTTGAGACAAATCAGCCCAATCTCAGCTGTCTGTCACATTAATAAAGGGAGTGTTTGTGGTATTAAGGCCATTCCCACTAAAATATGTTTGCTCATGTGATGTTTTACAGTCTTACGTTTGGCATATGTTGTTTTTCATCAATCTTAAAGACTCGTTATAAACTATATTTATGTACATAGCATAATCTTTATGAAAGACAGCTATTTTGTATGAATGAAAAGCATTTTAGTTTTGAAATTTCTTAAAGAGACTTCAAAGTAAATGCCATGTGAATATGTATTCTAGAGGATGATTTTTGTCCTTCTTTTGCATGTGTCTCCTGATTAAACTATGATAATCTGTTCTGCAATATCTTGTGTTATGTCAGATATTTAAGAGTACACTGCTGCCTGTTGCATGCAGATGCATGAGAAGGTTCCTATGTATTACTGAACATGGGGAAATTCAAAGTCTTAAGCATATATATATATATTTTGTCATGGAGCCCAATACATAAAAATGTGATCTGTATGTTTGTCATGAGAAATAGACCGCTGGGCAAAAATGTGGAAACTTTTGAAACAAATGTGCATATGAAGATATTTATTTTGTTTTTACTCAATTTTATTTTTTACAAGGAGAAAAACAAACAGGTTAAACAATCATGTTCCGTACTGTACAGTACAAAGATGGATTTCACTGACACTTCAAAAACTTTTCTTGGTTTTGAAATATTGTTTCGATGCAGGCTAACTGCGATACGTTTGAGTATTATTGTGTATCGTTATTTCTAAAAATACATTTCATTTGGGTGTTTACTTGCACAGATTTCCAATAAAGTTCTGAAATGCACAATCAGAATAAACCTGTCGTTTATGTCTCAACTAGCGTGTCTCAACCTGTGCTTGACCCCTGGCTGCACAAAAACTGATTTTACATGCAAAGAGGACGTTAGGAGGAATCTGTTAAGAGTGTGTTCGTTTATTTTGCATGGAAACCTTTTCTTTGGCTGACTAAACCTTGCTGTTGACCTACATTTTATCTGCTGTGCCCTGAGTCATGACCTTAATTCCTGTCGTTCGACGGTGACATAGATGTGAGAGGAAGTGATAGGACAGAGATGACCTCGTGCATCACCGAAGCCAACATCAAGACAGATCAGTGGCCTGTAAAAAGGTATTCTGGAGGAAAGGGACACTCTGCAACAAAGAACAAGCTGCCTCGGGCCTACAGGGTTGCAGAAATGCCATTCCCTCACCTTCTGCTCACTCGCACCTAAGTACTGAAATTCTTAAAAGCTCAAAAACGACATGCAGACAAATATGGGTGACAGACAGCAGAGCACGAGGGGTTTTAATAATCAAAGCTGGGAGAAGCACGCAAGCCTGTTTTTGAATATGAGCTTTCTTTTATGTTTTCCTCCAAAACTAGGTCATATAATATAGGCCTACACCTCCTTTTATGTGTCTGCATTAAAGTGAGGGGGTAGGGGGTGGCTGAAGTGAGAGTTGATGGGATTAACTTAAAGCTAAAGCAGGTTTGAGTTGTGCACGAGTGTGAATCAAAAATGCTTTTGGAGTTTCAGGGTAAGCTAACAGATCGAATCATCCTCTCCAGTGCTTAGAATGTTAAAAAGCATAATAAACGGCGTCGTTTTGCTTGTAAAAGAAGGGATGATAAACCTCTGAACAACTGGAAAGTGCTGTCAGGAGAGTCGGTAAAGCAGCGGCGCCACTGATTAAGTGGAGGACACTCTTCACATTCCTGCTGAGTTTCTTTTACAGATCCTCTCCCTCGTAATTGGACAAGAGCTTGCGTGCATTTTTGATGGATCAAAGAAAGTTGCACAGTTGGCATGAATCCGCTGATGTGGAACAATACATAAAAAGTATGCTGTGCTTGGCTGATGATAGTTAATGCCTCTTGTGCTTAAGCGGGAAATTCTAAATCATACCTGTGATTTATGGATCTCTGAACTCCTCATATGAAATATGCTTCTTGGCTCCCTTACAGTCCATGCATGCGCTTCTGTCACTGACGTCTTCACTTAAACAGGCCCTGTAACCTTAAGCAAAGGACTTCACGGTATGCATTTGCATCTAGAGGCTTACTCTAGAGACAATGAAAAAAAAAAAAAAAATATATATATATATATATATATATCATGTCCTTGCTGATTGTCTTTTATTTTGTGGCATAATTCATAACAAGAAAGTGTGCGAGCAAGAAATGGAGATCATGCATATTCCATGTTTGATCAAACAGAAAAGTTATAAAAGAGATTTCATATGACCCAGTTATGCCTATGAAAATGGCATGAATATATTTTTAAATATATCTCACATTAGATATGCCAGATTACCACAAGGAAAAAGAGTGCTGGGATGAATCTAACAGTGGTGTGTAGTGGTGTTCTGAAATGAGGAGGCAAAACCCTCACACGTCCCAGACACATTTTTGGTTAAATATTATATATTAATATTACAGTATCAGGGAAATATGTAACAACCAAGCTATTTTTTATTCATCACACCTGAATTTTTTATTTTTTTTTTTACCAAACTGATTACTCAGTAAAAACTCCCATAAATCATGTTTTTAGGCACAAAGTGGCACAAGAGGCAGGATTTTTCGCATAGACCAATCACAGCCGAAAAAAAAACCCATATCCAATCATATTGCAATATTATTCACCTACTCTCACGTGCCATTCCCCATATTTTGTAATATTGGTGCCAATATTTTTTCTATGAGTGTTTTTTTTTCTCATCCAATATTTTGAGGAGATACTACATTCTTTATATATTGATGTCTCTGTCTGATCTAAAGGTCTAAAGGTTTTTCTGTTCATTTCACGAACACCTCATTGTATAATCCTTCTGAGCCTCCGAAGTGAGTCAACAGAGCAGGATCTGATTCTATCCTGGTATACATTGTTCTTGTGGTGAAAGGGAAATAACTAACCTTGAATGTGGTGCAATAGCTTGCTGTAACAAGAGGTTCAAAAGGGCAGCAGAGGTTAAAAAAGACCTCCGAGATTGTACGTGTGCATGTGTGTAGGACAGAAAGGGGAACAGTGGGGTTTTGTTTGCTGAGGAGAAGGCTGACTGTGTGACACTGTACACATTCCCCTCCTCTGACTTCCACTTTATTTGATCTTCCAAAGATTACCCTTTCCTTCAACTTCTCATAACCTTTAGTCTGGCAGCGAACCCTTCCCAGTGTAGATGTTTGTCAGGCTTGAACTGACAATAACCTCTTGCTTGCCTTGACTACAAAAAAAGGAACAGAAATTAAACAAATAAGTCTGGGACCAAGACCGAGGTCAAGTTTTGGAGCTTGACAACTATTCGTTTGTCAGAGAACACAGAGGGGGGTGGAAATGCCGCACAGAGAACACTGGCTTTGATGTCTCGGTCTGCGGTACAGTGGTCATGGACTTAGAATTCAGTACAAAGGGTCACAGATTAAAAAACAGAGCTTTGATAAACAGTCAGGTTAACTCAGTTATCAAATTGGATGCCATGCATGTGAATGAATTCTAGTAGCACACAATTCATTTAACAGGCCTGAAATAATCTATATACATATGCATATGTGGGCAAGTTCATATAACATTTCATACACAGCGGTACCTAATTCAAAGTGCTTTACATTAGCATAATAAGAGAGAACAACTGTTTGAGACATAGATACTGAAATAGGTAAGAACATAGAAATAGGTAAGAGAAATTTTATTTAGAACAGATTTTTAAATAAAGCTATATTTGTATTAATTATTAATAATTTATTAACATGCTTTTTTTAGAAATGTAATTTTTAAATGTCCTTCACAACAGGTATTAAATCAGTTATAGAGTGTATAACTTATTTTATTGCTTTTTAAAGGTCAAAATACTATTTAAAAAACACTGCAAACACTGAAATGAGCTGAAGACTCATCTCTCTGACAGAAAATGTCTCATCTTTGACAACAAAGGCCTTTCAGACTCGTCCCACAGATATTTGCTTACAACGGGGTGAAACCAGACATACTTGGACCACTCTTTAATCAAAGTACAGGCTGTTGTTTGGTAAAAGACTCAGGACTCTGAGGGCACAGTAAGGTCACAGCTGACTGATTCTGCTTAATGTCAAGCAGGACACTGTGGGAAGAGTTTTCCAGTTCCATGCACACACACAGCAGAGCAACAATGTCTGTATTCATCACAGCATGTCAGGCCTCTTCTTCACACCACTGTCTCTTAACTCTGCCAAAACATCACAGCTACTACTACCCCCCTCCATACTTTACTCTAGATGCACACTTTAAGAATTACGGATTTCTTTCCTTATATTTGACAAATCGTCATTCCAGTTCTCTAAAGCTGAATTATTTCGCAATTGGTCTGGAAGATTATTTAAGGAATTAGCGAATAGATACAGAATGTTGCACATACATCTGCCCTCTAGTCATTAAACATATGGAGGAGGCATAAGACATTGTCTTTGCAGAAAGGTGTCTATGGAAATATGGACGCGTTGCTCCCTCCAGTGGTTGGTAGTGATGTACATTCATGTTCGTTTCTGCAGGAGCAGTTTTTAGGACTTTACCCCAGAAGTTGGATGTAAAAGTATTACTCTGTGCAGTAGACAATTAATTGGTTAAGCTTTTAGGTCATTCGCTTTCCCAACAGCACAAACTCGAAGGCAAATCTACAACTACATTCTTTTCGGTTCGCTTTTATGAGCTACGCTACTACATTTCTACGCATTGCAACGTTAGCTGTTCAGCGTAAAGTACAAATCTTTAACATGTCTTCTGTTGTTCATGAAAACGTGAAGGTAAGCAGGCACAACGCGCACTAGCACAATGTTTACGTTAATTTCCTGCGACGCGACCATTGATATAACGTTATTTGATTGTTTACACTTGTGACTAAAATGTTCTTTTGCGTCTGAGGGGTTTAATAAGAGGTGTTTAAGTATTTCATGCATAGTTGTGCACTATAACTGCTAGTTCGAGTGAAATATTTACATATTTATAAGTATTTTTCATTCACATATTATTCATAAATATTAGCTTGTATTTAAATGTGTGAACTAGCAAAAGTGTAATCCCTTAGTGTACACAGCAAGCATGTAATGCCCCTTCATTGGAGTGTTCCACATTTATGCAGTATAAATGGGCTTTAGTATTTTTTTTAGGCCACCACAACATTGCAAAGCTCATTCTTTAATACGTAACTTACAGATTTACTATGGCTCTCGGCTGGAGACTTCAGATGACTTACAGACCAATGCTGCGTGTGTCATGCCCTCCAAACCTTTGCCCAAAAGCGCATGTGAGGCCCTGAAGCAAGTCCACCCAGATGTTTGCAAACGGTACAGCTTTATTGACATTGGCCCGGTTTCACAGACAGGGCTTAGCCTAAACCAGGATTAGGCCACAGTTCAATTAGGACATTCAATTATTTTTTATATACATGCCTTAGAAAAAGGCATTGCTGGCGTGCATCTTAAGACAAAACAAAGACACTGACATGTTTTAAAATCAGTCAGTGCAGGTTTCTTTTAGTGGAAACAGTTCAGATTTACATTTTAGTCTAGAACTAGGGTTAAGCCTTGTCTGTGAAACCAGGGGATTATGTTTCATAACTTCAGATTTGTCTGATTTGTGTTAGCGGTGAATGAAATGATGTAAATCTGCAGGTATTTTGGCTGTGGAATGGTGATTCCAGAGAAGCTGGAAGGATGTGCGGTACTTGATCTGGGCAGTGGATCGGGCAGAGACTGTTACGTCCTCAGCAAACTGGTGGGAGAGAGAGGTCAAGTCATTGGACTGGATATGACGGATGAGATGGTACATCACAGATTGATTTTAACCTATTGAATAATAGTTAAACAACATAAGATCAGAAAAATATTCAATTGTCTTGTACAATCATATAAATAAGTGTTATTAACTTTTATGTTTTTTCCAAAATTAGATCGTTGCCTCACAAAAATATGTCCAGTACCATCAGGAGAAGTTTGAATACTTAAAACCAAACACTGTGTTTGTGAAAGGATACATGGAGAAGCTCAGTGATGCAGGGATACAGAACAGCACTTTGGATGTAGTTGTGTATGCACATCCTTAGGTCGTTTATGACATTTTTCATAAAATATAACCTGCGTGAGCAAAAGTTTTTTTTTGTTGTTTAAATAAAAGGACAATTATTTTCTCTAGGTCAAATTGTGTGGTATGTCTGTGCCCAGATAAGAGGACTGTGATAAGTGAAGCTTACAAAGTTCTGAAGGTGAGATATTTCCAACACACACCTACTGATAATTTCCCCTCACTATTGTATTTATGCTAGAAAAGGTTTTACAAAATTGTGCACTTTGTAGATTCTGTTTTATATATGCCTCGTAGGAGGGTGGAGAGCTGTACTATAGTGATATGTATGCAAGCAAAGTAGTTCCAGACTCTTTCAAGGAAGATCCAGTTCTGTGGGGTAAACATTGTTTAATTCAATACATTTTAAAAATTTTGACCATGCTACACTACATTCATTTATGGAGATGATTAGAGTTGGGGAATAGTTTAGACTTGAGGACAAAAAAGACAAAATTATGCCAACATTTCTACTGGCTGAGTTCACATTAGCCTTACTTTACTGTTACATAAGATACTAATACTTTATTAACTTTTATTATAATTACATTAAATATAGTATAAAATTAGTTTTTATTTTCTATTTTCCAGTAACTTTTAATTTTTTTTTGTAATTTGTTGATGTTTTTAATATGTCTATATAATTTTAAATAAATATAGCTTTTAGTTATTTTAGTATATCAGGTTAAACTACATTAAAATTAGAATATTTATATATATAAATAATAATAACCCTGGTTCACACAAAAAAAGCAATGGTTTCCAAACAGAAATGCATCCCTCAGTAATACATATATAAAAATGTGTATCATCACTGCATAACTGAATAAAGATTTAGGTGAGTGCTTGTATCTATCAGGTGAAGGAATGGCCGGCGCCCTCTACTGGCAGGATCTCATCACTTTGATGAAGGCCATGGGCTTCAGCACTCCTCACCTGGTTGCAGGCAGTCACATTGTGGTTCACAACCCAGAACTTCAAACAAAGACAAGTAATTGTTACTCTCTGATTTGTGTATGGTAACAGCATTATTGCTGAACCACATTTGTTTTCATGTGCTTTTATGTTTAACTGTGACTTTGAGGCAATCAGATGTGTTAAAGTTTAACTAGTTGTGCTTTGACCCACAATAGGTGATGTTAAATATGCATCTGGAACTTACCGGATCTTTAAACTCCCTCAAAACTCCATCAAGACCAAAGCGCTGGTGACATATAAAGGCACCGTGCCTGACTGTGCTGAATGTTTTGAGTTTGATGCCTCTCATTCCTTTAAGGTAAACCATTTTTATCTATTTATTCATTTTGAATATATTAATATGACTTCTGTGGTCAATTCTGTTAATTGTATTCCAGACAAATGTCCCAGTGGAGGTGGGTGCAGAGATGGCTGCCATTCTCCAGAACACCCGTTTCTCTACAGATTTCAGTATTACGATGTTAGACACTCCAGATCCAAACCAGAGCAGTAGTTCACAGGTAAATATGATTTTCTGTATTAGCATCCTATTCGTTCTTTTGATATATAAGGGTTTCTTCAATTTAGTTTTATTTTTCCAGTATTGCCACCTAAACCCGTTCCTTCTTGCGGATAAACTGGGCTCTTCAGTCAAACAGTGCTCCAAGACGGGACACTAAGGTAAATGTGGAGAGTCTAGTAGATCATGTGATGCGATGGGAAGTGAGAGTATATGATGTCTTTAGTGCTCAAGTGATCATTTCTTTAAACTCGAGGAAGCTATTTGTCCTGTTAATAGTAAAATGACTTGATGATAAACAACAGTAATAAGTATTAAAATATTAATTACAGTATGCAGCCTTTTTATTTAAAAAACAACTTAGATTTAGATTTTGATGTCATTCAAGCATAGTTTTCGTCTTGTTTTTATGGTAAACGTTTTAAAAGAAAATTTTACTGGCCTCTATTTCTTTGTCCCTTATAAGACAGTAAACCAACTCAAAGCATTGGCACTTGTTTTCTACTCTGTATGAAACAAGGAAGTGCTGATATTGATGCACAGTCTCTCATTACTCTGTTGAATTAATCTCTCAGCAGCACAAATGAGTTTCGCATTTTTTTTAGATGACTTCTTGTTTCAGTTGATTTAGTACCAAGCTTATTTTGTTAATTTCACACATAATGCTACCGCAATGTAGATGTTTGCCATTTTACTTTTATTCTTTTTATGGCCTTGCAGTTGGATATATACATGTCATATATTTGGTACATGTTTACAAAGAAGACAACTGTATCAGTGGAGAACATTCTTGAGATGACATCCTGTTTAAGACATGATATGTAGAACTAAATTATTTAAGAGAATATTTTTTATTGTGCATTATTTTTAAGCTGTGATTTTGTCAAAACAAAAATACGAAAATATTTAATTTTGTGTATTTAGTGTGAATAAAATACTATTAAAATACTATACTATTTCCCTGATTCCTAAAAATGATG
This sequence comes from Enteromius fasciolatus, assembly GCA_032361145.1. Taxonomy (NCBI): domain Eukaryota; kingdom Metazoa; phylum Chordata; class Actinopteri; order Cypriniformes; family Cyprinidae; genus Enteromius; species Enteromius fasciolatus. The sequence goes on from JAUMHR010000069.1 coordinate 11,733,037, forward strand.
TGATATTTTTAAAGGCAGGATGTAGACAGATCAGTCACTTTCCCTGAAGTCTCTTGAGAAAGGCTTGCCAGTAATAGGAATTTCATCATACTATTACACTGCCAGCTTTAAATATGAGTAAGATGACATTTAACTATGAGTAATATCAGTAGTCTCGTTCTATGTTTTCATTGGTTTATTTAGCCTTTAAGTTTGTCAGTTGGTTTAACAACGAAAAGGACTTAATACAAGCATGCCATTGGACTGTAGATGGCGCCAAAATCCTCAAAGTGCTTCCACAAAAGCTTTGCTCCTCGCTGTTATTGCATTTTTATGGTTTTGCAGCTTGCAGTGCAGAACCAATATGATTAGACAATGATAACAGCATAAAGCAGTCATAATTCAATAATATAAACAGGCAAATTACCTGCACAACAATTCATCCCAAGCAATCAATGAGCATTTTCTGAATCTCATTTATAGTAATTTACTCGGAGACTTAATTTGCTAATAAAAGCTTACAAGAATAAAGAAAAATGGTCATAATGATGCAAATTCTTGCTTTGGATAAGTCTGATCCGTGCATTATAAACTGGGCTGTGTTTTTTTTAACATCGCACACGACAAATTGAGTGTGCAAGGGTTTATTTCACTTGGATTCTCAGGCATGTATCTCTAGAAAATGCTTATATTGGACTGTCCTGTCGAAGAATTGGACTCCTGGACTTCTCCTCGGGGCTCTGAGAGGGAGTGCTGTGATATTCTGAGTTGTGCGGAGGAAGCAGGTGTGGTGTAAATGTAAACACAGCACTGAGGAATGGCTCTCATTGTCCTGGTTTCACCTCTTCTAAAGTGCTGGTCTTCTACCGCGTGCCCAGAATGTATCCCATTACTCTCAGCCACTTAATGCTTGACGATATCCAGAGCTAAAAAGCCTCTACTGTCAAGAGACACTGTGAATGGAAGAGTAAGCTTCAAAGACCACACACTGATTGCAGTATGAAGCTCATCTTCTGAGCTTGTTCATGTATCGTGTATCAATGACATAAGCTGGCGTATTGTACCAAAAGATTGATAAATAGGAACAGTGCCAAGTTATGTTTATGTTTATTTAAAAATTTTTTTTTCCCCTAGCAGCCACATGCCACATGATTCTTCAGAATTCTAGTATGCCGAGAAATTCTCAAGAAATATTTTTTATTATTATCAATCTATCAACAGTTATTGTTATTTATTGTTTTTGTGAAACTACTCTATTGTTTTTGTCAATACAGTAGTTGTCAATTGTTTTTGTGAGTTTTGGAGAAATTCTAAATAATAGCATTTATTTGAAATATACTTTTTCATTTTGATTAATCACAATTATTCTTATATATATATATATATATTACATAATAAATGCATGTCTGTTCGGTGTACACAAACACAAAATACAATGCACAAATATTAACAAAAACGTTTATTTTGAATAAAATTAATTGTGATTAATCGTTGAATGCACTAATATATATATATATAAATATATACAGTAGTTATTTTTATGAAATACTATGTACATGCTAGTTCTTATAAAGGATGGTTAACAAATCTAACTCTAAACAGGTTTTTCAAAAATATTGAGTTTTCTATTCTTGGAAAACATACTCAAATATTGCTGATTCGTTGGCATTAACATTTTTTTTTTTTTTTACCCAAGTGCATGTTAGAATAAGAACATCCTTGGACCACCGGCTTTCGTTGACAATAGCAAATGAGAAAACAAAAACTCATTTGGTCTGTCCTATGTGCTACATTGACCAAATTAGTGCCACTGTCCTGCGGAGTTTAGCTTCAACCATGATTATAAACACCCGATCCATCTGATGTAGGCATTTAGAAGTGCTACAGATTTCCAGGCAGGTATATTGGAACTCTGCAGGACAATGACCCTCCAGCAGGTGAGTTTGACACCCCTGGTCTAGATCTATAATTGGAAGCCTTCCAAACCTTCCACCTCATATCAGAGCATTCCTCTAACCCAACATGTCTGAGGCATTACTGGAAGCTACAGGAACTCAACCGGGTCAGAATGGGAGTGAAGAGGAAAAATAGAACAGTGCTCTTGACCTGCCCTCAGCCCCGCTCCCACAGAGCCCGACCTGCAGGAGAGGCTGAGGGATATCTTACCCATGCTGCTTGACTAGCCAACCGAGATCAAAAGCGCTCGCCGCTCCCCTCCCCTCCTGTCCCAGCCAGGAGCTGATTGAAGCGATTCATGACCAGGTCATGACCCCTGCGTGCCAGGCACGGCTGAGGACAGACAGGCAGCTTTCCTAAGCAGGTTTCGCAGACTCAAAGTGAAGCAACCACATCTTTATCAGAGCATTTCACCTTTCCTGGCTATAAGTCATGCTGTTTCCTTTTTCAGTCACCTGTTTTTCCTTTTTGTTTTAAGTTCTATTGTGTGACGAATGGAATCTCAGCTTTGAAGTCAACATGAAACTGTATTTGTGACCCATTTAACTTGATACAAGATATATTTCTTATTAATGTCCACAATAATTGAACATTAACAATGAACAATAAATTTGGTACAGTATATTATTAATCTTTAACACTTAATCGACATACACACCCACACGTGTAACACTATAGTAAAATTAAAATTTACATTAATAAGCACTTTAGTGTTTTCCATAATAGTTTATGTAAACTAAAGTAGCTGTAATTTTAATAAATGAAACTTTGTGTTACCCAAGCATGACACAAATGTAAGAATTCACTGCATTTTTAGTATATTTTCATTAGATTTTTTTTGTGTTCTCTTTAAACAATTTTTAAATTAGTGTTTTTGTAGAGGAACTTTTGACATTATTTTAAAAGGAACATAAGTTTGTGATGATCATGTTATAAAGCCACCATCTGCCTTTATAAATCGGTGCAACTAATAAAAAGGTTTCAGTCTAATAAACACTTTGATGCATTGATTTATCTTTGATCTTTCTGGATCCTTTGATAAGCAAATATTTTTGTTCCTCACTATCTGCCTTTTGTGACATTGTTCACTTCACACAGGCCTCTTTCCCCCCTCAAACGTCCTTTCGTATAGTCTGTGAGTATACATATTGATTCTCGTTATACTTCCTAGCATGGGGCAGCTTAGTCCTTGTTCAATGTCGCTTTCTGTTTTAATTAAAAGGTTATTAATACGGTATCAGGCGAGGAGATTAGCCCCGCGGTTATTGAGGGAGAGCTTTGTGGAATCACAATGTCCATTCTCTTGGGCCCTGTCAAATTTATCAGGTTCAAGGGCAACAATAGGCACTAGAATATCAGCTAACAGATCCATGGAAGCTTTTGTCTTGGCCGGCGAGAGATCTAAATTGCCTTGTGTTGTTAAGCTAAAAGCTTATTCAGAGGAATGCTAAAACCCTCGCCTTTGATATGTCAAGCAAAAAAAAAAAAGAAGAAGATGAAGGAGAATCGGAGAATAAACAAAAATAGCATTTGGAGTATTTCATTATTCCCATTTGATTGCTTGCAGTTTGGTCACTGTAGTAGCTCAACATATTCCATTTCATATCAATGCAAGCGTCGCTCAATAAGGGAAATCCCAAGTTTGTAAGACAGCTGGAGAGTGGAAAAGCAGGGGTTTTCCTGTTCCCTTTGTGACTTTTTTTGATGGTCAAGGACCCTGCAGACAGAATGTCTTGGTTAAACATGACTGCTTCCAAATACAACCATAACAGAGCTTAAACCACCAAATAACTTTTATTATTCCACTGTCTAGACGTTTCGTAATTACAAGATTATTTAATATCCCATTCACACATTTTTTCCTCTATTAGTAAAAACGAAGAAGTGTATCACAACCTAGAATTGATAAAGCAGATTTTTGTTATTAAAAGTGTCAAGGAAGACCTGACCTCTGTCGTGCTGCTCATTATCACAGGGGTCGTACCCGAGGTGAGAACGCTTTATCTCAATACTGCACCTTCCAATTAACCCCCAATTCATTCTCTCGCACAGACAGGCTGTTTACTGTCACAAAAAACCTCCGCCAATAGGCCAATGAGATGCTATTGTTCAGATGCTCATAAATGTGTTGTGTCCTAACTACCTTTGTTTAGTTTTATAGTCTTTGTGCACTAGTATAATGTGACCGTTTGACGAACATGACGGTTTTATTATACACTTTCAATGGGAAGTTAATGCTTGTCAAATGTCAGACGGCAGAGTCAGTGCTCACTACAACCTAAAGTTTTATTTTCAAATTTATAAGCATTTATTCTATTGGCTATTTGTAGATTTTCACGTGCTGACGTTAGAAATAAGGGTTATTGAGAGGTTTTTTTTGTAACTTTCAGATGTCAAAGATTAAACGAATAAGCTTCCATAATGTTAATTTGAAATTAGGACAAGTAAAAGGCTGAAGAAGGCACAATTCGTCATATGGATTTTGCATACATTTTACATATGCCTTTGATTTATTTCAGAGTGAGCAGGCTGCAAATGTTATGATGTGAACTTCACCTGATGAAATATTACCCCACTGCTATAGAGCGCATGCAAATGGAAAGACCATCAGAAATACGGACAAAAAGCCAAGGCCAGCTGATTGCAAATTGGTTTACAGTATAGGACAGATCTCACAAGTCAATGTGGTATTAATATTACTGTGCGAAAAATATTCTTTATTTCATGATATTGACTTTCCATGCGCACCTGGTGGGTGGAGACCAAATTCATCATCCTCTAGAGTTACATGCAAGCGTTACCGTGTCAGTTTGAGGGTAGAGCACTCAAAGATTTATATATCAGCACTTCCTTATATAAACATCTCAAGACTGAGGATACACACGCTAAGAAAATGATTAAACGTTTTTACTCTTTTATCTCTTAGACTGGCAGTCTGGTAGGATTGGGTAGAATTTTAAATAAGTGTTTACAGAAATAATCCAAAAATAGTATGAATATGGAGTATAGAAGAACTTCTATTCACTTACATGTTATTGTAAATGAGACTGTTCACTGTGTTTGCAGTGAAATGTTTTATACGACTCTGAAAAGTATGTTTTTGTTTTAGATCATATTCAGTTACTAAGAGATCTAGTGTTTGCTTTAAAGAAAGGCAGCAGATAAAAGATCTAATTCTTTCCTATGGGACTTTCTGTAAAGCTTGTCTGGGTGAGCAACAATAACCGAGGGGGCGGAGTTTAACAAAGGGTCACTTGGTGCACAGCTGAACAAATCCAGCTGCTAGTAAGGTGTTTATTTACTGTTTACTAGCCTATTAGCTCTTTGACTTCTTATTCATTTGTAATATTTAAAAAAATCTAGTCAGACATTAGGGTTACTCGGTTCTGTCATCCAGAAAAGCACTTTTTTCGGGTCCTCACGGGTGGAGCAAACACTCCACTTTGTCATGTGTGCTGGGTTTGGATTGAGTCCAAATGGACCTCTAATAGACCCTATTCTAGGCCCTCAGCACTGTGGTCTAGATCCCCAGGGTCTGATTAGTCTCAAGAATAATTCTCGAAAAGGGCACAGCGAAGACAAGGTTGATTCTAATTTTGGTTCTAAGCAGCGCAGGAGCGAGTGTGTGGTCTGGAGCAGACATGAGCAGTTGATAGCGCTCTAAAACCCACTTGAGTTCTGCATATCTCGAGCTTTGACTCTAAGTGAAAGTGCTAGTTCAAGCGGCCTTGCTGGAAATAGTATTGCTTTCATGAGAGGCTGGCTCAGAGGGATATTTGTGTCTTGTGATTGCCTTAAGACAGTATGAGGAAGGCAAAGGCCAGAGGAAACGTATCCTGGTCATATGAGCATGAAGTTTGTGTTTATGGTGAAACAGTGATGTTCTGTTCACTGAGCAGCCGTGAAGCCAGATGGAAAAGTCTGCCCGGGTTCACAGCCTACCTCGAGGCACGGTAACTTATTTTCACTGCTGCAGTTGGACACGGAAAATGATACTTGTCTCGTTTGACATCCAAAACATACACTTAAATAAAAGTGAATGGAATAGAGCCATGTGATGTAAGTCTAGTTTACAAAAAAGAAAGAAATGTGTTTTCTTTATTGCGTGAGTTTGTTAAGCACAAAAATTGCTTGTTATTGGGAAAAATGACTCAACAAAATGACAATTTTTTTAATACAATGTTGTCTTGGAGGTCATTTAGATGTGGGGGGTTAAAAAAATGAAATAAATAAATTAAATTATTTATGAAATTATTTATGAATTATGAAACACTACTGTTGTAATGCAAATCTTGCTGTTGTTTTCTTTATTATTAAATGTTTGTTAATGTTTAAAAGTTTAGGTTAATGAAATATTTTTCCTGTTTTAAAAAGTAATTGCATAACAGTAAATGCATTTGCATTAAAAGGATTTCTATTTAAATGTTTTTTTTTATTATTATTAAAAAAAAAAATTCTATTCATCAAACAATCCTAAAATAATTTTACAGTTTCTACAAAAATATTAAGTATTTTTTAACATTAATAATATAGAAAAATAAAACACTTTTAAATTGTAATAATATTTCACAATATTGCTGTTTTCTGTATTTTTGCTGTAACTTTCAAAAAAATTACTGATTTCATACTTTTAAATGAAAGTGCATATACCACCAGGCAATGCCACAATGAAACAGTGACATTAAATTATTATTATTAATAAGAATATACCTCCCACCAGTCTCCTTCTACTGTTAGTTAGTTCCCGAACCCTGACTATGCCTGTAGTTTTTGCCGTTTATAATCTTAAACAGCGTTAAACAGATAATAGCGCTCTAATTTGGTTAAACGCACATCCATGCACACGTGTTAGTGTTAAGCTTAAGGTCACAGAGGAGTGACTGACTTGGGCTTGTCTGCCTGGGCCTCTTGAAGCATGGCCTTTGCATTCCAGCGCCCAGACAAGGGCCAGCAGCTCCTATGAGAGAGTAAGAGGGAGGAAGTTTCTGCAGGGAAGGGATTATGCGCAGTTTCCTCCCCCTCCCACTCGCTCTCTCCTGGTGCTCCATAAACTATGTCAGAAAAGCACTAGAAACTTAAACCTGCTCCTCAGGTACACAACCCAGTAGACAGGATTATGCTCTCCCCGCATCTGCGGTATCTTTTTCGGCTCTTCAATTTCTAGCTTCTTTTTCTGTGTGTGTGTGTGTGTGTATGTGTGTGTGGGTCATGTGGTGAAGGATGGGCCAATCTCATTGGAGAACGGAGCAGGGAAACGTTACAGCTGCACAATGCTGAAGCCGGTTTTCTGCCTGACAGGCACTTAAAGCGATTCCACTCATGGATGAGGTAGGGGGTGCCGGGTGGGGAGGGGGATAATAGATCGTTCGCAGGAAGGGGGAAGGTCGTTACACTTCTTTAGCTCCAAGTTTCTGCGTGGTCTAGACAGCAGTTATTTCAAAACCTTAAATGGAATAGACTGTGATAAAGGAGGATGCTTTACTTTCTTTATGATACTCAGAAGCTAAAAGCGTGGTAAGTGTGTTCTGCCTTCTTTGTCTACATAATTTAGAGTAAAGTGCATTTGTGCCGTCATGCGCGCACATAGACATGGACTACCTAATATCTTCAATTTTTTCCTTAATAATAGCTTTTTGTTTCCTCCTCTGTGCTCTTGTATTGACTTTTCCAACAAGCTCTGTGTGCCTTATCAGCTGAAACTGAGAATTGAGGCAAAAAGCCAAGCTTTGTGCTTGAATTCCAGACAAGTTCACGGCCTGGTCTGGATTTTCAGTCTTTTACTTGGAATCAAGTGAAAGGAAGAGGCTGAATTTACTTTCAGGAGTTCCTGGTTCCGTATTGTCATTTCTTTCCTTTCTATTTTATTTGTGGCTTTAGATTCTATCAGTGTTTCATATTTATAAAATCTCTTAATAAATAATAAAGCAATAAAAATCCCTTAATAAATAATAAAGCAATAAAAAATCTCTTAAAAAATAATAAAACATATCATTCTAAAACATCTATGTTGCTATTATTAAATAATAGCTCAGTATTACATCTCTTTAGTAGATTTCTTATACTAAATA
>JAUMHR010000069.1:11817393-11846019 GCA_032361145.1 Enteromius fasciolatus
TAGTTGGGGTCACCTGATTCCAGTGATCATCGTCGTCTTGTCTACAGAGACCGTCTCTGCATTGATAACCAAAAGTTAATTTCGTCACTTTACATTCCCATCACTCTATTTTGTCTACTATTCTCCTTCGTCCAGTATCCTCTCTCATTGCATTTTTTGGGCGCTCAAGTTTGGCTGCTGTCCTTTCAAGCCTTTTTGGGGGCAGACAGTGAACGAGCTGAACGCCGAACTCTTGCCCACGCTAGGGCTCCGTCCATTAGGGTTCGGAGTTCGCCGCTCTCTGTTTATCTGACTCCTTTTTCTCAGAGAGAGAACTTTACAGTGTCACAACTCATTAAAGCCTGTCACTGAAAAAATGTAAAGCATTACAATTGCCCCCGGTGTCCTCTTCACATTTACAATTTTTAGCATATGTTAGCATGACAATTAAAACAATTATTTAGAGACCTCTTTATGGCTCTTCTGTTGCATTACATGAACATCTTAAAAGCAACAGCCCAAACAATACATAAATCCCTCTTAACAAGACATTATTATTTGGTACAATAGATAGAATTTTCAATTTAGGCCACTAAACATATGGTCAATGCTTAATAGCTGTGTCTGTGAGTGTTGTGCTGGGCCGAGTCCAGTTGGCCTGAAACTGCAGAGGGACACTGGGTCAGAACACAAAGGTCCAACAGCATGTGGAAGAGACTGATGAAGAAACCCGTTTCAAACATATGGTCACATCAAAGCTCCACTGCCAGACTGTGGATTACCTGTAGAAGCAGCGCTGCTTTTATCCACTATAAAAGTATTACAAACAACTGTTTGAAATGAAGTGAAATTAATGAATGTTTTTTTTAATGTTTTATTTTAATTACATTTTTACATTTATTTTATTTTTTTTGTTTTTAACCGCAGAAATCAAGATTTTAAACTGATTTGAACTTACATTTATTTTATAGCTAGAAAATTACAGAACCCAGCATTTTATTTTAATTTTGTACTTAATTTATGAAAATATTATTTTATTTCTAGAAAATTACACTCACAGAAATTAAGATTGTAAACTATATATTTCCCAAATTTTGTTATAGGGCTGCAAAAAGTGCAGATAATGCATTCATATTCACTTTTATTCATTAGATGCTTTTATCCAAAGCATTATACATTTTTTCCCTTTAATTATAAAGAATTATTTTAACAGTTAATTGCTTTATTTTAGTGCTCATCTGTGCCAGATAGCAGTATATTAGTTGTCAAGATTGTTAATCCAGTTTTGTATGGTTCCCAATGCACTACTAATGCCTGAATGGCTGAGTACTTCTGCCCTGCAAAAAGGTAAACTTTTTTCAAGCACTCACATCTCCTCTGGCCAGAATGAACCTCCTCCACCTTGTAAACGGACAGACGGGACACACCTCCACAGATGGCGCCCTTCTCGCCTTTGCAGTCCAAGTTACACTCCTCCTCTTTCATCTGAGTGCTTGTGATGCGGTTGCCACAGTAACACTCGGACCCATATTCAAGGCCGGCAAACTGGTACCCACTGTGTGAAACAAAACAATCCAAATCTAATTATACTCACAAAATCCCCTGCAGATAAATGACAAGTATATTTGTTGCATTTTAATTTCTTAAAATTACATTTGTCATTACAAAAGAAATATTCATGCAAATTTTAACTAATGTATTCAATATATATATGAGCCAAGGTTTATTTTTCCCCTTTGCTTTAGCTTTCCAATCATCCTGACTTAGACACAGACTGAGCATCTGTTCAATTAAAAAAAAATAATAATTTGGTGAGTAAATTCAAAAAAGCTAAATTTCATTTTTGGCTAAACTGCATTCTTTGGTTCTCCCAAAAACGCCCTTGTATTTTTACACACAGTAGGGATTCTGCTAAAGTCCACCAGCATCTCTCTTTTCATACTGTGAACTCAAGGGGTTAACAGCTGGTGATTGGCCAGCTTGCTGAGCCAAACATCTGTCTCACCATTTCCACACCCTGCTGTGCCAGCCTAAGCAACTTTGTAGTAGCAGCCCTTCTCAGGGTGCCATTGCGGACCACCTGGCCAGCTATCTCACATTAACGAGCCTGTCCAGGAAGCTCCTGCATTCACCTCAATCAATAAATGGGAACCTGACCAGACTTTTGGTTCTGTGACATTGACTGCAAGTTGGTTAAGAGTTAACCACTGATGATCTTCCTCCATCTCGAAACCTTTGTCCTCTGGCCCTCTTGACATTTTTTAGAGATTGCAAAAAGGCGCAGCATGATTCCATTCAAGCATGTTGGTGTAGGGCTCAACAGGTATTAGCTTGAGCCCCTCTGCAAATTGTTTCTCTGATCCTCTGCTTGAAACGTGGCATTGGCACTGCCATGGCAACACAGCCAGGGACATTCCAACTGTTAATCTGTGCCCTGAATTAATCGCTCAGTCTGAGCAGACATGTTCTTGCAGACACAGAACAGGAGATTTTCTCCCTGTCACCTATCTGTACATGATAACACTGGTCTCGGATGTCAGATCCTTTTCAGTCTGAGCAGTCACAGAGTATTAACGAAAATGTTTTCTTAGATATAAATATGTTTCAGACATGTGGGTTTCTGTTACTTATTTTTTATTAGCATTAGAGGCTGATCATGTTTTTGAGGTGTATCATTTTGTTTAGTTTGTCCATATGCCACTCGGTAAATGGTACTTCTGGTCTTTGGCCCTGGGATTTATTTACGCTTTGCAACTCTGTTATCCATTCTGAATTATTTTCTTTTTTTCTTTTCTATTTATTTTATTATTTTCAATGTTTCTCAAATTATAAAATTACATAATAAACATTTTGTTAACAAAAACTAAACAACATCACAGCCGACACTGGGAACAAAGCTGTGTTTCGTTTATGAAAGAATGCGTTTTTTGAGCAAATCTAGTGAGTCAATGATCCAATGACTCATTCATAAGAATGTTGCTATAGATTTTAAAGGGTTTTATAATTAAATACATCCAAAAGGTCATCTAAAATTATCGTTATTACCACCCAGTGTGTACCATTATTAGACCCTCCCAATGAATTTGGCCACTGATTAAATGATACCGATCCCGAGGCTGACATTTTTTATTTACCTGCTTGCACTGGTCATTAGAAATAACTAAAAAAAATTATTTGCAATTCGTTTCTTTGATCTTTGTATAGTTTATACAGACCATCTCTCTAGCTGTAATGCTTAATATTGACTGCTAATTATACCATTTTCTTCTTCATAAGAAGTGACTATGTCAGCGTGAGCAGAAGATCATCTTTAGCACATGTTAGGTTTCATGTTTTCTAATGGACTATTTAGATTCCCCCCTGAACATTGCAAATGTCACCAAAGTAATTAAATAAGCTCTGAAACGTTGGGGGTAATTACAGGAGGTCAGTCTGCCTCACACTTGTTCTCTGGTGGTCAATTATCCGCCGGCCTAAGAACTTGAAAAAGTGTATACTCTATCACACCAGATAGATGTTTCTCCTCCAGCATTAGCCGAGTCCAGGTCCAGAGCTGCGCTCTATTAATTGAGCCTGATCCAATTCCCAGCATGAGCTCAGCCAGCTGGCACAGGAATGCACACTGCATGTTCTTTTCCCTAAACACTGTTTCATTATTTCTTGATTTAAGATGAGCACAGAGGAGCCTCCAGGCAACAGATGTCCATCTGCTTTTGGTGACTCTGTGATTAAAACAAAAGCTGTGAGAATTTGAGTAGACTGTCTATTAATCACATACCTTTCCATGCAGGTGTCTTGACACAAGGTGCTGGTCATTTTCCGGAAGTCATAAAACACCATTCCTTTGAGCGCCCGGTCTTTGGCGTCATCCAGAAAGCAGCCGATGTAAGTGCCTGAGCGGAGGATAACAATCGCATCAGAAATTCAGAACGTGACCTTTTTCTGCGCAAACAGATGGGAAGATAGCGCAGCACAGCTTGGAATCCAGATAATTGCAAAAATAAACCAATTATCATAAACAACCAATTTGCCATTCTGAAAAGCACACAGTTCATTTAGAACCGAGTTTCACCTTTGTGTCGAATTTTTCTTTTCGGAAGAACTTTCTCCACTCTGGATGCTTCCTGTTCGGACATGAGGCTGTGGAACCAGCGGCGTCTCAGATATCGGATCTCCTGGTTTCGTGAGATCAGCCATTGTGGTCCAGTGTTGTCTTCAGACAAAACACTTTGGTATCCCACCCCCTTTCCAGAGAGTCGAGCTCCCAATATTCCATAACTTGTCCGGAGGGCAGGTGCCTCCAGGGCCCTGGGAGGAGATGGCAAAGATGGCAATGGAAAGTAACTGCTCGTCCCACGCTGTGACACCACCAATCCATGTCTCTGCAGAAGAAGGACACTTCCAGCCATAATGTATGCCACACCGAGGAACAAAAAGAGCAGCTGAGTCCGTCTCAAAAAGTGCTGAAGCCTGTAGAAGGGCTTTGCCATGTTGCCCTCCTTCCAGGTAAGTAAAAAAAAACCTTGAGTCTACGATTTCATGCTGCCATTGTTCCAACAACAAAAAAAGCAGAGACCTATTCCAGGTGCTTCATTCTCCAGCAAGCTCTACCAGTAATACCTTATTCACATTCTGTTTAAAAACTCTTTGAGCGCAAAATTCCTCCGGCAAAATGTCCCGCCGTTTACCTGTGAGAGGATTAAGTGAAAACTCGACTGTGGCGTTACATCCCCTTGATGACAGAAGTACCTGTGGCAGAATGTACTCGGAGCTCTTACGGCTCAAAGACTTCAGGGAACCTGGTGGGAAAATAGAAAGCAGTTAGATGCAAGTCGAAGCACATCTTTCACTTTTTTATTCTCAGGGATAGACCGGAGTGCTAGAGACAAGAAAGAAATATAGAGAGAGTGTGTGGCAGTTATTCTGGTAGTATGTCTCTATTAAGAGGATAGAGCGGGCCTCGCTGGCTGGAGAAGCATTGCCTGTTTGTTCTCCTGTCTGTCTTTATGAGTGGCAGCAGATGTGAAAAGTCTAAGAGGGTACACTACAGTCTCCTAATCAAGGTGCAAGCTATGGGAGGGCTCAGGGAAGTGGTCTGACAGTTTGAAGTGGAAACCAGTAGAGATTTTCTGTGCGAGCAGCATTTTGTCTATAAAAGCAATTTTTTTGCTTTGAGTACAATATTGTGCATTACTGTCAAAGGTTTGGGGTCAGTAAGTTTATATTTAAGTCAGTACAAAATATTTCTATTCCAAATAAATGCTGTTCTTTTGAATTTCTAATCATCAAAGAATGCTGAAAATTTAAATTTGGCGTATTTTCTACAGAAATAATAAGCAGCACAATTATTTTTTAGCATAGATAATAATCACCATATACAGTATGAATGATTTCCGAAGAACACTGAAGATTGGAGTAATGACAGCAAAAAAATAATCTTTGCCATTAAAATTACATTTACAATAAATGAAAATACAAAAACATATACATATCATAAACAGTTTATTTTTTTTTATTTTTTTTTTATTAAACAAATGCATGCTTAATTAGAATAAAATACTTTATTCAAAAACATTAAATTATTTCACTTGCCCAAAAACATTCATATGTTGACAATTAATAGCTAATATTAATTTCAAAGCTCAACTGATGAAAATTACTGACAGAAACTCTTTAGTCAATAAAGAATAGTTTACATACTGTATGTTAGTTGATTTCAGTTACAAATCTATTTGCCTGCCAAGAGTAATAAATCATGCTATAAAATTACCATACCTCCTTTTTATTTTAACATTCTCAAATGCATATTCATGTACATTAGAAACTTGAATATGCATTTGAGAATTTCTTTTTTTACATTCTTTACATTTTTAAATCATGTAACATTTGTTAGCTTTAGGTTTAGAACTGCTAATCTGAGCCAAATAGTTTCTATAACTTGCAGCACTTTTTCTTCTATTCACTTTAGACACTCTTGAAACTTTCAGCCTATTATTTCAGCTCCACTGAGAATCCTTTTGTGTGGCAAAAACAAACCTCAACTCAGTGAGCTGTCCCTCAATTCCATTAATTTTTTTCAATCAAGCAAGTGTGTGACCCATATATACTCCCAATCTATTTAATCTAGAATATATCTGGGCTCACAGAAGATAAAAACACAGACTGAGCATTAAATGCATAATCACCACACCGCACATTAATATGACTGTGGATTTGGTTTACTGCAGAAGACTTAAAGCAAAATAAAAACAAATTTACCATATTTACTTTCCTAATGCAGATTTCTCTGCTTAAGCAATAATGTTTTTTTAATTAAAATAGATTTAGTTTTTCTTCCTTTTCCACTTTGGCCACACAGGTTATGAGGTATAACCCAATAGCCAACTAGCTATAGCATTTTTTTATCAAAATCATATTATAGCATACCCAGCTTATGATGTAAGGCATTCCTAATGGGAAAAAATGCTCTAATTTCTTTCTTTTTTTTTTTTATTAAATATCCAATTATTAATTTTCAATCTCATTTTACAGCTTCAGACATTGGGTAAAAATATCATTATTTTGATTCTGAGTTTGATTTTTATTTGAGATAACTGGGCCAGTTGCAGCTTTCCATACAAGCACAGCTTTGCTCAATGGACCCCTTTTGAGACCCCCACCAACACATCTTTTTAGGCCTAGTGCTGGCAAAAGGCCTAGATTTGCATAAACGCTTGAGATGCAGGGGCGGGTGTCCTCGCCAGCACCAGAGGAAACCATAACTATGAGGCGGCTGAGAATGTCAATCAGCCTGAGGGCTCATTATTCTTCTAGCTGTGAACATTGAGTGACTGGCGTCTGCTAGTTTTTTCCCCCTCTGCCAGTACACGGAGCAGCTTCTAACAAATCTATCCTTTACAAGACAGAGGATGCATGCATAGTTGACAGAAATCAAAATAACATCCACTGCATCTGCCATTCTACAGCTTTATTTATCTTATTTTGAAAATCAGTTTCAGAAAGTTCTAGTACAGAAAAAAACTGATCATGCCATATTCATCTCTATACTATACGAATCTCTGTTTTTCATTTTATTCATACTCAACATCATGATTTCCCATTCATAGCTTTTAAATAATATATACGAATATTAAAAGCTGCTTACATGTACTGTTTATGAAGTAGATTTAAAGAGAGATGACAGATTGGATTAAGGAACCGTTTTCACAAGACATGCTATTGTGTGCTAGACAAAATTGAGCTAGACATTTTGGAGTTTGAACTGTTTATGTCTACTTATGGCATCTTAAAATGTAATGCTCATGGCGTAAGATGCTAAAAAACATCTTGACTTTTGTAAATTGGTAAAAAAACATCTATCCATTTTCTTCTCAGCAAATACTGACATGGATCTTTTGTAAATACTTTGAAATTCTGTAATGAAATCCATTAAAAATTTAACTGATTGGTTACCAATGTATGAACGTATACACCCTAGATGAGTTATTGGATATATATAAATACGTACATATCAAAAGAGTTGGTTAAGCAACACATATGTAGGGCTTTGTGTTTTTGCCTTGGGGCAAATTTTGTATATTTATGTGAACCCTTAGTGGGCACTTGAAGTCAAAACTTGCTGGCATAAATTATTATTTCTGTTCATCTTTCATCTCTGTAGCGAGCAAATACATATTTCATTTTGTAACATGAATAAAATCAAGGTACTGCAACTAACTAGCTATTTTTCTAACAGAGTTAAGTATTTATTTAATTTATTTATTTGCTGCTATGCTTGAGTTTGTGTATTTATTTTATCTATTTATTTATTTTTTACTCACTGTTTTATGAAATCATTTCACACAGGCGCTATGCCTTCACTGCCCCGAATACTCAACTAGGATTTTTCCACTATAGATTTATTCATTTGAAAATTACTTTTGAAAAATGAACCAGAAGTGAGGCCACAGTGTATTTATGAGAGATGAGTTTCTTGTCATATCGCTAAACCAGAGAATTTGGAAGTAGTCCTAACATTTTTTTTTAAGAATATTATTCACTTTAAATAACTGTAATTAATGGAGCCAAAGGGAGGCGGCTCAATTAATTATAAGGAAGGTCCGTTAATGAATGTTATAGCAGTGAGATGCGTGGGACACATAATTAATCTTATTTTATCTTCTCTTTCGCTCTGTTGTGTGCTTGCTGGTAAATGGTATTGCATTCACACAGAAACAAATGCATTTATGAATAATAATGCAGAGCCAAGGTCATTTCCATTTTCCGTTCAGGGAAGTCTGACGACTCTATGGTGCATTTCAATGGGCATTACGTTTCAAAGCAAATGTTATTCGCCCTTTATTTTATGTATTATTTATTACTTTATTTTGCTGTTGCTCTCGTGGGATATGCCACAAAACTCTGGAGTTGTAATAGCATGGCGCTGAGGCTTCATGACTGTCGGTGGACAGCAGCGAGTGGGTCCTGTAGGTCCAGACTGGTGCACTCATTTGTCTTCATCTGCTTTCCCAGCGTGTTATCATCTCACTTACAGCAGGGCAGTCACACTTCCATCTCAAGGCTGATGGGACTGACCCCGGCGCTCAGACGCTGCCTGCAAAGCTCTCTTTTCTCTCATCTAAGCATCTTGCCACCATCTCAGACCATCTGGCTGTTATGTGCTCCTCTTTACTATTTCTGAATGAAGCATTTCAGTAAGAAATGTTTAAGCGAAGAAGGTTTCCACAGTCATAATCTTGCTTCTAAAGAGTGTCACAGTGGGGCGGCAGACACATGACAGGTGGCCCGCTGTTCCTCTGGCCTGCAGTGACCCCAATCTGTCCTCCTTTAATATATATTTTCAAGGCCAAATCCAAGAAATGAGGGAGGGAAGGCATTTTATATTAAGCTGATTTCATTTCTAATGCACTGTAAAAAGTGGTCACATGCGATTGTTCCCGTGATGATCTGTTTCTAACCCTTACATTAGTATAACCTAACATACTTATATTAAATAGGATTTTGTCGCGAATGATTCATTACATTTAGATGCTATTTGGAATTTAGATGCATTAATTAAAGTGTATGCCATTGCGAGAATAAAATCTCCAAATTAGTCTGTAGAAGCTTTATATATTCTGTCATATGTTCTTGGTAGTAATCACACTCAGCATCACACCCCAGGCTTGAATAATCATATCAAAGAGATTTAAAGAGACATTTCCTGCAGTTCACTGATTGGCAGCCTGTCAGCGGATGCAAAGGTTTCAAGAACAGTCGTGAAAACTAATTAAGAGTTCTCTTATCAAAATTGCATCTTATTTTGCATAATATCTGTTTAAAGGAATGGTAAATAAACCAAAAATATGCAACATGTTATTTAGCAGAGTTCATTTCAAATCAAATGAATAATTCTGCCTACGTTTTGGAGAAGATGTGTCCATCTAATTTGAAACGCTCAACTAAAATTATTAAAAAATTATGTCATGCTTAAACCAAATCCTGTGAAAAAAAGAGAAAGCTCCAGCTGTGAACTGAACCGCAGGTGATTGTCAATCACCTTATTCACAGCCTACTCAAACTATTGATCATCCACTGCAGGGACTGATTTCACTGCAGTATCCAAAAGCCCCATATAAACTGAACTGTTTATTTGTTCTTAATTTGGTCCGATTTTGCCTTTAAGCCAAACTCATAAAGCCTTTTGCAAAGACACACACATGCAGTCCGCATACCGTTATTTTTTTTTTGCAGATACATTTCAAAGGTTATCCATTTCCCTGGTTCACGTCCAGTATTTACTAGACACTTACAGCAGCAAGAGAGGAAAGGAGATAAATTAGACGATGCATTAAAGTTTTGTTAGGAATAGTCTGTCTTTGAATATTTATGCTTTGTGTTGCTTGAGGCACATTTACATTTGCAGATTTACAGCCCGGCCATAAACAAGGCACTATAACTAAAATTCGCTCAATAAATGCTGACTGAAAAGATGGCGACTGCTGGCCCCTGGACACCAGTTTATTGACCACTAAACTACAACGGATGCTTGTGTAGCCGAAAGTACTAACACTAGAACGCTTTAACACCCACAGACCACAGACAAGTGAGTGTGATCACTCTGTGGCCTCTTCTGGGAGACTGAAGAAAGTCCTGGCAAACCGCAACTCACACGAATGCATATACACTAGCGCTCGCTGACACAAACTGACAAGACTGCAGTATTATTTCCATGTATTTTGCAGGAAGTCATCACCATCAGCTGCAGAGGATGACACTGCATTCCAAGAAATGTAGCCTTTTCTTTCTCCAGTGTAATGTCTTTCTTTCTTTCTTTTTTCTCAGCTGCTGCAGTAAGTAAATGTAGTGGTTTCTCATCACGAATCGACTGTGAAGTCTTTCATCTGTGCAGACTCAGCTGTCTGGTTCTGTACAATGAAATCTAACAAGCTGCATTATTACTATCCTTTCTCCTGCTGTTGTTAGTTCCTTTTCCAAATGTAAAGATAGTATAAGCCCTTAAAGGGATTGCAGGAACAAAAAAGAAGATATTTTGATGTCAGTGTTTTTTTTTTTATTGTTATCATACTTCGGAAATCAATCGTCACCAAAACTGATCGTTTGATATAGCCAACATTCCACAAAATACATTCTTTCTGTTTTGCAGAAAAAAGAAAACGGTATGATGTACTGTAAATGATGACACAGTTTTCCTTTTTTGGCAGAACTTTCCCATTTTTCCCTTTTATTAAACACACTTAATCCAGTTAAACTTAAATTACTGCTGATCTTGGGCTTGAAGTTGGGCTTATTATCAATTGTTTATTATTTTGCAATTTTTGCTTCAAAAAGACATTACGTACACTTTTATCAACCATAGAGGTGGTAATATATTAAATGATGATCAGACGGTGAAGAAGAAGAGCCTTATAATATTAGGGTTCGACTGGCTTCTAAACCCCCTCAAGTTAGATGACTGCCCGAGACTGAAATTACAACAAGGTTCAATGACTTTTGAAAATATGCAAATAAATATTAACAGCTATGGCAAAAACAGTCCATTTAATCTATTTGAAACGCTTGTGGAACCACGGGAGACGGAAGGGAAATAAGTCTGTCCCTGGCAAACTGTGCTAGGGCCAGAAAAAATTTCCAGAAGCACAATCAACCACCCTCGGTGCATTCATTATTTAGAATAGGTTTTAGCAAGGCTGGAGAAACACTGCAGTCACCAGTGGCTGGTCAATCCAAGGGAAAAGAAGGGAATCTGAAGGGAAAAGGGTGGTCTGTACTAATCAAAAATAACATTATATTGAAAAGTATTTGCATGAATGGCCAACCTGTCTCAAGGCTGAATAATCACTTTATCTGACTGCTTCAGCTAGATTAAACCTAGTCTTGCTGTAAATATTGCTCAGATAATTGACCTTGCAGCCAGAAATATTATCATAGGCTGAAATGGTTCTTTGAGCACTTTTTTGTATAACATGTGAAGGTGTGCCATTATTTTGACAGCATAATATTTTCATGCACAAGCTACCATCATTTTTTTTTAAATAGCGATAAAAACTAATAAAGGGGACACTATGCCATACAGTTCAATCATGAAAGATTATGTATTCATACATAACTCTGTGCACAGATACCTCTCTGGAGATGCGGCGTGTGCCCCATAGGCAGTAAATGTATGCTGCTGAAAGGTCAACCATGACAAAATGATCTTGATTAACCCTGTGAGACATGAAAGCTGAAAACTGACTCTTTTACAGGCAGTCTGGATATATTTATTTTTCATGACCATAAAAAACCGATATAATGATGAAGGATGAGGTAGGAAAACCCTAATGAAATTATAGCATCTGGCCACACTCAAAAGACATGCTAGTGCAGTTCACTTCATACTGTGCACACCGTATTTATATAAACTTCAAAAAAGACATGGTATATAAGAGTTGTGTGTCGTCATATCATGAAGACAAACACAAGGCAATCAGTGTTGTATAATAAAATGATTGCATATTGTAAAAAAAAAAAAAAAGGTTTACAGATCCAATAATCCATTGTTTAGATTCCGATATAAAAAGCTTGACTTTGTCTTTTGAAAAAATAAATAAATAAATCACTATAATCATATATAAATCAATATTAACAATTAGTAACAAACATGATTACTTTCTGTAATCCATAAAGGATCTTAACAATGAAATAATAATACAATTATAATTCATGGACCTCTTAGACTCAGAGGATCCTTACTGGCTCTATATTTTTTAACTCACTTCTGAGGGCTTGGTTTTTAACCAGTTACGCTACAATAGTATTTCTTTGATTGTAAAACATTATTTGCACTTTTTAGACATTAAACCAGTACAGTCTACATGTACTTAGGCAAACCGTTCATGTTTGAAACACAAAGGAACATCCTAAAAGCAGGTTCAGTCAATTGGACATCAGTCATCAACACTTGTTTGCATTAGGCTATTTTTTTGACCAAACTCTTCACGACTCATTATAAAGTGACGCATTATAGAATTGACGTAAACTTTCCAATACTAGACTACATACTAAAAAACACTTCAGTCACGGGAAAAGCTTTTTATGCATTTACAATTAGTTAGATCATAAGAAATTATCTTACCTTTCGCTACTACCCGTCGGCAGCGAAGAATAACAATCTTGTAGCATATTAAATGTATTTCAGAGCTTGAGATTTCCTTGGGTTGAATGTCTCTTCATGAACATGAGCATCTCTTTCATCTCTGAGGCGAGTCGCATCTCGCTTTCTCACTGTTTTGCTATTTTGCTCCACTTGATGTGTGTCACTAATCCGCTTGCATTTTCTTATTTTGCATAGCTGTGAAACCACTATAACAGCGATAATCCTTATCTAAATCCGTTGCCGTGTTCCCTTTGCTTTGCAGTCCCACGTTTCTCTGTGTGAACGCACGTAAGAGCCCAGCTGTTTTTAAGTCGGACAGCGCTGCCCGTGTGCGCATGCGCCGAAAGAGAGAGAGCGAGAGGGACCAGACCACACCGGGAGGAGAGAGTTTGGGACCACAGCATCACTAGCACTTTCAAGGAATCCACTACAAAAAACTCACCTGTGGGGGAGTCCGAGGAGAGTATAACACGGGGTGAGTAACAAAACCGGCTTAACCAATTCAAAATGAGCTACGGGGTGACATCACTATCATGAGCACCACCCTCCTGAGGTGACAGAATATATGTAAAATATATTAAATATTTACAGGACATAAAAAGTGATCTTACAGTATATATCTGGATTTAGATTTCTGACATATGCTGTTTCTGTTTGCTACTAAGAGATTGAAAGCTCGGGATAGCATTTTGTTGTAGTGTTATTATTTTATATAATTGAATATTAATTGTAATCCAATGGGTTGTTATTCAATTTTTCCATGAGTGGCTACATTTCACACATCTTTTTATTATTTATTTAAAGCTACAGACAAATTAGGACCATAGCACCATACCCACCATAGCTATAGCCACCGTAGACATTAAAGAGGACAGTTTGTCCTCAATCTAGAACATTTCATTATACCCTTGTATAACAGAGTATTTTTTGCCTTCACAGTTAATGAGGCCTGAAATGTGATCCACTGATATAGATATACTATATAATGAGAAGAAATCACTCTTTCAGATTCCATTCTTTCCTTTTCAAGTTGATTATCATATCGCATCACTTCATATCAGATGAAGTTTAGGCTGAGTGCTCGATTCATAATCGTTAACATAAGTGTTGATAGTGCAATAAGCCCTCTCATCAGATTTATGGTCTTTTGTTTGCAAGTGTAAGTCACTGCATGCTTCTGAAGAAAGTACCAACATATTTATCAGCTCTAAAAAAACACTGCCGCCTGTGTAGTGCCTCTGTAATATGCACAAGTGTACACAAATCCCACACACACACACACACTCATAAACCCACATAGACACAAAATAAATAAATAATGAATGAATAAATAAACAGTGGCTGAGAGAGGAGAGAAAATAAATAAATCTGAGGTTGTAAATTAATGATTATGGAAATCATGTGTCTGTGTAACTCACACACAAATGCAAATGCATGGATTAAACATACATTTCCATTGATATAATGAAAATAGTATTAAATATAAAAAATAAATGGCAGCCAAAAAAAAACAGAAGGAAGAAAAGGAAAAACACTGTTGGTGTAACTTAATGACTGTATTTAAATGCAAAACACAAAATGAATGAAGGACTGTTTAATCCAAATATGAAGACAGCAGCAATTAAGGAATAATTCACCCAAAAATGAAACATTTACTCACCCTAAGCCTTAGTTTTTCATCAAAACAGATTTTGGAGAAATTAAGCATTACATTTACAAATGGATTCACCACAGTGAATGGGTGCCGTCAGAACAAGACTTTGCAATAATCACAATAAAGACTTCACAGAAGTAATGTAAGTAACCCTCAAGCTTTATCAAGATGTTTTTAACTTCAAACTATTACTTTAGAGCCAAAATATGATTCCTCTATCCATAATATTGTTGTATTCATTGAAAAAGTTGTCTGAATCAGGTGAAATATATGCACAGATCAAGTACCGCGATTACAACTGGATTTTACTGTGAGAATACATCCTGGAGAATGCATTTTTATAGATTACTGGTTGGATGAATACGTTTCTTAAAAACATGCAGATTTTTGCTTCACAAGACATTAAGCGATTGGTTGTTGTGGGTTTTTATCAGCTATTTAGACACCTATTCTAATGGCACCCATTTGCAGCAGACGTACCATTGGTGAGCCAGTTATATAATGCAAAAAAGTATGTTCCAATTAAAAAATCTAACTCATTTACATCTTGGACGGCCTAAGGGTGAGTATATTTTCAGCACAGTTTCATTTTGAATGAACTATTCTTTCATAAACATTTAGCATATGCTGAAAACTCCCTCGACAGGATTTAGATAGAAAACCAGATCTGATGCCTTGCCAGATGACTAATGTTATATACATTGGCAGCCTTTTTTGTCCCACAGCACACATGCAAAGCAATTTAGAGGTCTTGAATTAGCCCCCTGAAATGAGAATGAAAGCATTGCATAGGTTTCCTGTGCCTGTGCGTCCTTTGTATTGCGACAGTGCTTGACTGGGTGTGGGAAAATAAATTGTATGCAAATTGATCGTGACACTGATGAATGCAGTCTAATGCATGGAAAGTGGAATAGGTTGCCAAACGACGTTGAGTAGACTTTTTCTAACACCAGATATGTAAAGTGCGTTGTGGCCACTTGATTGCTAAATAGGTTTCTAAAATGAACATTATGGCATAACAATGTCTCTGAAGTCATTACCGCCTTGATTTGCATAGAATCAATTCATGTAAATTACACATAAGCAGATATATGACAGATGTACAATAACTAGACCACAATTATCTTATTATATTTGCAAGTATAATTGGAGCGAGCCTAGACACTTATTCTCCTACCAAAATGGGGTTAGAGCACCAGTACATTCATTGGTGCTAATTTAATTTTTCGGAATAATTTTTAAGACAAATGGTCCCTGCCTCAAATATAAAAGTCTGTTTCACACCAAACAATAAGCGTATTAGCATTCGGAGGCTTGTTTGTGCTATCATTTACATTTTTATTAAGTTAAGATAAGCATTGCAATAAATCTCTTCATACCCATAATGCCTCTCTCAACCTTTTTGTTTAGCACATCATCACAGTTTCACCGTGTAAGGAAAGAATTGTTCATCGCTATTGTATGGTACGATACTCAAGGGATAGGCTTTTTTGTTTCGTATGTTCCTGAAGAAATAGAGCATTATATGATAGGATAAGCTTGCGATGGATTAATATTAATTAGAATACTAACCCCCACAGAAAGATAACAAGATTTTTGATATTTTTATCAAAAGAGGCAATTTGGCAATTTAATAGCCACACAGGAGAATAAGATACTGATAACTGAACTTAATGGACTTTGTAACCCTTTTTGTAAGTGTCTGCTTTGATGTAGTTTATAAGGTGAGTTTCAGGTAATTAAATGGATGTTTCCGTGACAGCCAAACGTCTCTATCATTTTTTCGCATGCGTTGTGCTTTCTGCGGCCTCTTCTGGTTCACATCAGAACAAAGGGGACTTTGTCCATGTGCAAATCCATGCCAAACATTAACACGGCCTTCTGATTATCAAGGTCTTTGCAAATCCATTTAGTTCTGCCATTTCCCCGAGTTCCAGTGCTGAACTGAAAGAAGAGTGAAACATGATTACTGGCACTGGCACAGACTCCCCAGTACACACAGCTTCATTTTCATAATATTCTCATCAAACAACAACTTCATCCACCAAGGTTTTGTAAGCAAATTTTCTGATGGCCTCTGCACATTCCAAATGAGTCTGGGTAGACCCCATTACAGGCAATATAAATCTTCTTTGCTTCTGTTTTAGATATTACTTAACTTAAGTTTGACTTATTCTGAATTTTTTAAATTGCATTTCATTAATACATGTTCTCATTTATCTGTTAATATTCTTTTCATGAGAAATAATGTATTATTTAATCCTGTGTCCCAGTCTAGTATATGTAACTTCTCTTCAAAATTTCATCATTTTAACTGAATTCTGAACATTTATAATACTTTCTTGCTTTATTGCCCTTCTCTATCTATCCTATTATGATTTCTAGATAGCAGCTTTTATTATTGATTTTCTTTCATTCCTGCTATGTGGGATTTTTTAAATATATACTCTCTTCTTTTTTGTGCTTTTTTTTACTAGTTGGTTTGCTTAATTGTCTTCTATTTTAGCATGAGCAGGATTTCAACAGAATTGTTAATTATATAGGCTAGTATTCATATCTGACATTTCTATTTGTTTTACTTGACTGGATGCTCCACAAGGATGCAGGAGAATCTGATCATATTTGATCTCATAACAGCATATCTTTTGCAAACTCAGGGCTCTACGGCAGTAAGTTCTGTACTATACAAACAAAGAATTAGGAATTCTTGTAATACTGCTTGTTAAATTCTTAAATATAGATACTCAATCATACTGTACATGTGTTTTTTTTTTGTTTGATTTTCTTTTTTTTTAATCTAACTGTAAAGATGGGTAATTGAAAGTAATTTTAAGACAATTTTGGCCACAAATAGTTGTTCTTCAATTAATGATTGTTTTTTTAATAAAGGTTCGGTTTAGTGAATAATTCAATGATAAAGCCAGTGACTTATTTTGTTCATGGAAAAATCAGCACTTTTGGAAGAATTGGTTGACTTTATGATTAACTGCTTGTGTATCAGTGTAATTTGCAGAAATACTAAAATACTAAACCCCCAGCATATGTGTGCGTTAGACAGTTTCATCTGTTCAGTGTCTACTAGGGATGGGAAGATTCCCCTATTCGCTCGGTGCATCGGTTTAAAATGTGTGCAACAGAAACAAATTGGCATTTGTATCGCGATGCATTGTTTTTATTGTATCTGCATCGGTAAAACCTGATTTATTTCTTTAGAATTATTAGCAGACATACAGTACTATACTTTCATTATTTAGAAAGTGGAATTTGTAAAATATGTCGTGCCACTATAAAATATACAAGCAGCACAACAAATCTGACAACACACTTGAAGCGCCGACACGGTGTGAGTTTGAAGACTCTGGCCTTCTCCTCCTCCTCTCACTCGGATTCAGCTGAACCTGCTACTGCTAGCGGGACGCCGGGTGAGCAAACCATCAAAACTTATTTTCAATCCTTAAACCGGCGTAGTTCTGCTCGTTAAGTTCTGCTCGTTCCAAGACAAAAACCGACGCAATCACCTCTTTTTTATCTGTAAAGACATTCACCCTTATAGCGTTACAGAGAACGAGGGCTCCCAATACCTGTACACTTGCACATTTGTTTCATTGCATCATACTGCATCGAATCGCCTTGAATCGAATCGAAATCAGTTTGCACTGCATCGTAACAGGGGTGTATCATATTGCATCTCTAGCTGCTTCATGT
This sequence comes from Enteromius fasciolatus, assembly GCA_032361145.1. Classification (NCBI taxonomy): domain Eukaryota; kingdom Metazoa; phylum Chordata; class Actinopteri; order Cypriniformes; family Cyprinidae; genus Enteromius; species Enteromius fasciolatus. Next base: position 11,835,369 of record JAUMHR010000069.1, read on the forward strand.
ATCTTTCATGTATCGTATCGTTGGCTATGCATCAAGATGTGTATCGCATTGGCCTCAGTTATGGAGATGCCCATCCGCACGTCCTGATTTTGCTGAGTTAGGCGTGTCCCTGGGTCAACATATTTTATTGACCCTGGAACAACATTTTATTTCAAAATTGTAGTTTTGACCATATCTCTACACCTAAACTAACCCTACCCAAGAGTATTGCCTAAAATCAGAGGAGCTGATAGATGACTGACATTGGTGTACAAGCACCAAACACTGATTGTAAGCCTGAACTTCACAAAAACTATAAACTGGTTCTTCGAATCTGATTGGCTAATCACAATGTTGTTCCAGGATCAACAAAGATGTTGACCCAGGGACACGCCTAACTCAGCAAAATCAGGTTCTGCATGTACATCCCTAGAGTCTACACTATTGGGGTTTTGGTTCTTTGCCGCTGTTGCCTCTGGCTTGCTTAGTTGGGGACACCTGATTTCTAGTGATTACCGTCGTCTTGACTACAGAGACCGTCTCTGCATTTGATAAATAAATGCATATGCACCTATATGTTCACCTATATGTTTACCTATATATATTGTTTACCTTAATTTGTGTTCCGAAGATGAACGAAGGACTTACAGGCTTGGAATGACATGAGGATAAGTAATTAATGACAGAATTTTCATTTTTGGGTGAACAAACCCTTTAAAGCTCGTGGCATAGAATATTTAAAAATCCGTTCATGAGTTTTACACACCGCTTTGTTACTGATGCTGAACGAAAACAATCTGTTATTGGTTGTTTGCCGTGCCATCAAACGGCCTCATGGGCAAGCCTTGGCCAATGAATGCTACCATGGATTTAAGACCTTAAGCCTTCAGAATGACTTTTGTGGTGCATGCAGGAAGCAATAAATTGCATTAAATTCTCTTGACATTTCCTCTAACTTTCCACGAATTATAATAATAATTGTAAAGTTGTAAATAAAACATTATTGGACTACAAGAAAATGGTATTTCAGTCTTTATATGTCCAAATTTCACACTTTTAAAAGTGTAGCTTGTAATTTTTTTGTGAAATTTACGATTTTCTATGTAAAAATAGCTTGTACACCAATTGTTCTTTTTATTTATTTATTTTTTTTTAGTCTAAGACCAAAGACTAAATGTTGCACATCAATGCATTTTGAAATTTTATTCACATTCAACACTTAAGAATATGTTTCTAGTTGAGACTGCAAGACTATTTTTTGGAGGACTCTCTTGTGTACAGTGAAGACCAGTGACATGTTTGTTCTGTGCTGAGAGAAATAGACTTTTGATGGAGCTGTATGATGTATGACTGAAAGAGAGCGGCGCTGCTCAATTCCATCTGGGTTTGCCATGCATCCACATGGCCAGTCTTCGGTACCCTGCTTCTGTCAGTCAGTGAACCTCTATCTCCCTTCAACACCTTCCAATCACAATAGCCCTGAGAGGCAAAGAAAGAGTACAGTCCAAACAACAGACCAAAGCCTTTTCAGAAATACTCCAATTCCATCGGCATGATTTCAGCAAAGCTGTTTCAATGAGCAGCTATGATGTATTCCATAAGAAAAAAAAATGCACACACGAGGGAGACGAAACCAAGCTGCCATAGATATGATACATGTATTCATCAAAACCTCTCACAGCCTTAGAGTGCAATTAATCTGGGATTAGGTGGGACAAAGCCTTGAGTCAAATCCCCTTTTCTCTTTAAGTGTCAGGACCCCATCATAACTGAAATTCCCAGCCTGTGGCTTTGAGAAGGAGGGTGTCGTGTTTAAATAGCTTTTGCTTGGTGGGTCATTCACACAGGTGCTTTGACTGATGTGTGACAGGAGTGATGAGAAGAGGGAGACTGTCTATTAATCTGCTACCTTGTGTGATAGATCATGGAAGAGTGATGGTGTAAGTGTGACTACATGTTTTTCAAAATATTGTGGCTTTCAGTGGTTCAGGTCATTTGTTATATTCTGCACAAGCATGGTCGAGACTTTTTTTTTGCAACGTCAGCGTGAAGCTCATTTTATCTGATATTTTTGAGTGTAATGGGATGTTCGGTGAGGGAAAAATATTGTTGTATTATAATATGTCAGTTGATGAGATGACAGTTGATTGACATCTGCTAAAATGGAATGTTGTTTTAAAACAAATAATATTCAATAATATTGTTAATTTAACTAAGGTAAGCTGAGAACAAAATTTGGTCCCACTTTATATTAAGTGTCCCTAATACCTGTGTACTTACAGTACATAGTAACTAGATGTGTATGTAGTATGTAACCACAGTGTAAGTACACACCAGCACATAGTATCTACCTACAGCTGTAATATTTCTGTAACTTCACACATGTAACAACCCTCAGAATGGTGTGTGTAAGTACAAATGTGTAACAGGACAGCAGTATGTATACGAGTAACTGGAACTGGGGTGATCAGGGGGTATAGTTGGGTAGGTTTAGGGATATGTAAAGTGGGTGGAGTTGGTGCACCTCTGTAATACCAGTGTATATACATGGTAACTCCTCAGAAACTGCCCACTTAATATAAAGTGTAACATTCTGGACACCACCACAATTTATATGTAAAGCCTAATTTACTGCCCACTGCTGTGTGACATCAGTAGGCTAATTACTTGCTAAAGCCATAGCAATTGTCTATTTTATACAAAGTGTATAACTAACAGAAATATTACAGCTGTAGATACTATGTACTGGTGTGTACTTACACTGTGGTTACATACTAGATGCACATCTAGTTACTATGAAAGTACACAGGTATTAGGGACACTTAATATAAAGTGGGACCCAAAATTTGAACTAAACTGAATGAACATTTAAATGAATCACTGAGTCGCTTTTTGTAAAGCTGGTTTACAGCTAAACTTTAAATAAAAAACGTTAAAACATTAAAAATGTTAAAACATTAAAATTAAATTAAAGCTGCTTTGAAACAATCATTATTTATTGTGTAAAGTGCTATATAAACAAATTAATTTAGGACAGGCAATGATATATATGATATATATATATATATATATATTTTTTTTTTTTTTTTTTAGAATATATTTTTCGAGACTATAAAATATAAAATATAAATAGAATATAAAATGAAACACAATTTAAAAAAAAAAAAATCAATAAATTATAATTTATTGTTTAACATTTATTTAAGGCCCTAAACATTAATCTATATCTATATTTGAATTTGTTAACTCTAAAAATAGTACATAGCATTCTGTGACATTTGTGCATTATTATTATCATGCAGGTTTGTGAAAGTTTACATTTTAAAGTTTTAAATATAGATTTTTTTATACCAGAATATTTTATATGCATGTTTAAATTATGTTTAAATTCTAATTTATAGTGATTTAGATTTGTGTGCGTAGCTGTTTCACTCATACAGTTATATTATATTTTATACATTTTATTTACTTGGAGTTTTCACTTAGTTAGATATTGTTTTATTTATATATTTACTTGCAGCAGTGGAGTGTATATCCAGCTCTAGCACGCCTCTTATTTGAGTGGCCCCTTTGAAATGAGAAGCTGACTGTAAATTGTTCTAATGATGTGCACCCTCCCTCAGGTGCTTCTCCAGTCTCGCTCCTCACATCCGTTCTGATGGCCCTGTTTTTCCCCCTCTCCTCCTTCTCTTCCTCTCATCTCCTCCTGTGTGCTTTTCGGTGTCAGCGGAGTGTGGGCTAACAGTGGAACAGTTTGATGTACAAAGAGTTATGTTTTCCGCTACAATAAAGATGAAGGAACACACCCACTCTTTTACGCACAAACATCAAACACACATCAGCAGATATAGGATAAAAGAGCGGTGGGCTCCAGATTGATAGCTGCGGATCAGAAGTGGGAGGTGTCAGAAAACATTAACGCTTTCTGTTGCCTGTATCATCTGCATGGACATCTTTTCTCTCTTTATTCTTCAGCTGATGTCAGAATAGCTTTGAACTTCATAGGAGCAACGGCGGAATAACAGATGATTGGCCCCTGGTATTAAGAAATAATGTGCATTGTCTTGCTGCTGAATGTTAGCACTTAATGCAATGGACTTAAATGGGTCTAATTAAATTCATAAGTGGGCTTTTGGGGTTTTAACATGCATATACAATGCTAAACATTGAATGAATCACAATCCGGTAAATTATCAGTCTGAGTGAATTATCGGAGCAAAGAAAACACATGGATGCAAATATTGTAATAAATGCAATAGAGAGTACTTGTATAATTACATTTTACTGTTATATAGATATTTTTGAGCTTGTAGCACCATCCTGAACCTATACTTGAACATAGGGATGTCTGAAAACTCCTTCTGTCTTGCCATTTATTAAACAAGTCACATATTTAACATATTTGTGAATCTGAGATTGGCTACCTAAGCTGTGGCACAGAAATAGCTAGACTACAGAGAGAGAGAGACATGTCCTCCTTACTGTGAACCCCAGAGCTGAAAATAGCCTGTGTGATGGGCCGATGACACTGGGTCTGGACGATGAGCGTAATTGACAGAATTCTAGTGTGATTACTGCTGAAGCTGTGGCTAATGAATCCTAAGCACCACTCGTTCCACCCTCCTCTGAGTGCCCAGCGAGGATTCCTGTCCTCCGGTCATACAGATTGACATGTTGTGCAGGGAAGCAGCTCTTCTTCTTAATTCCCAGAGTTGTGTGGTCCGCTTCTGAGATGTATCTGAGCCATCAAAACAAGACTTTATTATTCTCAACACTGTCAAGGGGCTGCAGTTTATTCTTAAAAATGTCACGCCCTTTTGAAAATACCAAGATCAATGCATTTTGTTTTTAGATTTTGAAAGACCTGGCAAAACTGCTTTTATATTATATATTATATTATATATAAAAAGTTTATTTTCATATATTTTATTTATTTTTTCTTAATTGGATAAAATCAGCTAAATGTCATCACAAAAACAATGGATCCATAACTTTTTAATTGTGTCATCAACTAAAGCTAATAAAAATATATATTTTCTTTAATTAAAATAAATCAAAATAAAATATAAATATACAGGTAAAACAACAAAAACTAATAAATATATATAAAAATGTTTTTAGCATTTTCAACTCATGAAAATTGTTTTAGTTAACTGAATTAATCTTAAATAAAATAGAAATATATGCTAAATCAATTTTAATTAAAAAAAAAATCTTAATTTGTTATTGAAAGTGTAAGATTAAAGTATGTAACTTGAAATTTGAAGATTAGAAAAATATATGTACAAAATTTTTTATGGATAATTAATCCATAATTTGTTTTACCAGATTATGGATTTATATATTAAACTGTGTCCATGCAATAATGATGACAACAGAGCAATTCATAATGTATTTTTAGGGTAGTTTCATCATCTTATTTTTTTGACAGGTCACTTCCTCCAAACAGCAGGTTCTATTGAGACATGCTTTGACAGGTGCCTGGATCTGGACCTCACCAGTGTCAGCCCAGAGGCAATCATAAGAAGGGGTTACTCAAAATCTTACACAAACAATCACTCTAGCCTGCTGATGTCCATGTCCACAGCTGGAAAACAATTCCAGTATTACTGCTGTGCTGGATAAACTGGATTACACCGAGGGTTTGTCTGCAAGAGATAATGCTGTCATACTATTGGAAAAATGACAATGATTATTATGTTCTTTTCCTCCATATCTCCTTCTGTATATTGCATCTCTCGGCTCTTGGTTTGACAGAAGAGGTCAAAGGTACACTACATTTACTGTACATGAGTTAAAGAGGCACAAACATAAAAGCTCTAAAGTTTTGGGTTTTTAAATTAAACTCAACAATCCCCTAATCCCCACCAACAAATTCATGAGATTACATCCATGCTGACTCTAAGTTTTCCATAAAATAACTGAAACATATTCCTCGGTTTCACAGACAAGGCTTAAGGCTAGTCCTAGACTTGTAAGTCTAAATTGTTTTAACTGAACAAAACTTGCACTGGCTGATCTTAAAATGTATAGGTGCCTTTGTTTAGCCTTAAGATTTACACAAGTAATGTTTTTTCTAAGGTATGTTTATAAAATGTCCTAATTGAACTATGGCTTAATCCTGGCTTAGGCTAAACCCTTTCTGTGAAACCGGGCCATTATGTATTTCAAAGGCAAAATGACACTTAATGGAGTATAAATTATTATCTACTAAATGATTATCCTTTTAAATGTCATTGTAAAGTATTCACTGTAAATGGTGATTGAATAAAGTACAAATTTCACTGAGGAGCACAGTAATGATGGACTTTACACCCCTGTATACAATCACACAACCTCGATATTTAGCTTTGTTCCTAAAAAAAAATCAAACAATGAGAAACAAAGGCGTGTTCTTTACTGTCCACAAAGTTTACCATAAAAACACCAAATGCAATCTACAGTAATACTTTCCCAAAGTAGACAAATAAAAAAGAAAGCCCCGTTGTAAAACAAGGACTAAATCAAACAAGCATATTCTGCCTGCATCATGACACAAACCTTAAACCACTGAAGAAGAAACGTGAAGGAGATTGATTTTCAGGTGTTATCCCAGTCACTAAATGATGTCTCTTTGAAATGAAACATAGTTTGCATTATCCTCAATGACATTAAATGGTGGAAGGGAAGACATTTTGGCACATTTTACCAAAACCGAACCATTCAGCAAGTATTACAAAATGCAATGAGTTTGTTAATGTAAAAAAGATACATGACCGAAACAGAAACCATTGATAACTAGTGGATTAGAATGGGCAAAAAGCACATGGCGACAAGAGGGCAGATGATTTGAAATGCCACACTGGGAAAAAAAGAACAGGTCATGTGGTGTGCTGACCAATCAGATGGATTCTAGGGGTGGAGTGAATACGGCATGTATTATATTAAACAAGGTATTTCAAGGCACTGTGTAACATAACAACTGGCAAACAAGACATCATAAGTTCAGCTTTTCAACTGGTTTCAACTAAATTCTATTTCAATTTTGTCCGGTAACAAAAAGGACTTGCATTGTCCGCAAAATACGACAACATTCCCGAATATTTATGCAGCATTTTCGTCAACAAACACAATGTGAAAATCAGTCCCTTTTTAAATACATGTTTTTTTTTTTTTTTCGGTCTTCGACCTTTTTAGAAAACGGCAACGGGAGGAACAGAAACCCAAAATATTTCAAACTCAGATCCAACATCTGTAACGAAATGCATTTTACCTCCCTCAAAAAAAAAAAAAAGATGTACAATACTATGGTCAAATTGAAATGCATTCTTAATCACTCCATTGCAACGAACACAAATACTTCGGTCTCATTTCAATACGTTTTCCCTTTTCTTTTCACATCCAACAAACTTAAAGATGGTACGTTCATATCAGGGAAGTAAAAGAAGTCACTGGCACATAAAACAGATTCAGATCGAACACAAAGACGAGGAGGTGCCAATAAAATTATTAAAGATCTTCATAAAGACCTCACCAAACAGATGACAGATGACGAAACCACATCAGGCTGAAGCGCCGTTACCAAGAAAACATGTCAAAAATAACCTTAAACACAACGAGGGCAGTTTTGGTCAATGTGACATCCCTTTTTCAAATTTTCTCCACTTAATTTATCAACACCAAAGAAGAGCCATACTAACAGAGGAGGGGTAAATCAAACAAAATACTACCCCGTCCCACTGGTTTGCATACTGAACTTCTTAAGACTAATCAAAGAGCAAAGTGGACGATGTGATTGGACATTCACTTCTTGAGCGGCTGGTAGACGGAGGCATTGGGGTCCAAGCTGGAAGGACCGGCGTCCATGAACTTGGAGGAGTAATGCGGGGTCACGGGGGTCATGCTGTTGGTCTCCGTCGAGTAGGTGATGCTGGGCATGACCGCCATGACCTCTGCGATCTTCTGCTTCAGCTCTTTTATCTCCTGCTCCTTCTGCAAAATCTGACCTGTGTGCGGGACAGAGAGAGAACAGGTTAATGAGCAGAGGCAGAAAAGCCTAAGAGACACATCAAGACAGGAAGGGGCAGACCTTGAGCAATCTCTAGCTGTCTCTTGGCATCTCCGAGCGCTGAGAAGAGATCCAGTTTGATTCGGGTCTCAGCACTCAGACTGTTCTCCAGGTGCTGGGTCTTGTCCTGCATGGCCGACAGCGCTGACATCAGAACCTCTGTGTCCTTTTCGTTCTCCTTATATTTGCGCAATTCCTGTACGTAAAGAGTTAAGTAATTGAAGGTACGTTTTAGTCAGCATGAAACACCAACTTATTTTGCATCCATTATTTAAAACTGAATATTTTGAGAAAATAAATGAAGAGGTACTTTAATCTTAGATTAGATATAATGCTTTTATATGAACAGTGATTGAACATTCATTATTGATTTGCTGTCCATATAAAAACACATGTTGTTTGTAGACCATTTGGGATGATTACATCCTGAGCAAATGGCCACCGGTTGTAGAATGGAAGTGGGACCCCGAGAACCATCTCAGACAAAGGGGAGTCAGAACTCAGTCGACATATAGACCACAGCTGTTACAACAGGAGCAACTTTATTTACATTAAGGGTAGTAAACTTTAAGGGCCGGTTTCCCGGTTAGGAATTAGTTTAAGCCAGGACTAGACCTTTGCTACAGTTAAGAATTTTTAGAAACATGTCTTTTAAGACCAAACAACGGCAATCATGTATTTTAAGATATCGCAGTGCAAGCTTTAGACAGCTCTTAACATTTATTTTAATCTAGGACTGGTCTTAAAACCTGTTCGGGAAACTGCCCCTGAGAGTATGAAAAGTTTGAGCACTCATTCGGACTCTGTTGAACACAAAGAGCTGTTCTTGCTTTGTCACTGCTATGCTGCAATAGAGTTCTTCGTCAAGATCTTCTACGTCCTCATCACTTTTTCTTACATTATACACACATTTTCTTTTAATCATGAAATCCTGAAAATGTATTGTGTTTTCTACAAAAAACATTAAGAACTGTTTTCAACATAATAAGAAGAAATGCATAATAATCAGTATATTAGAATGATTTCTGAAGAATCATGTGACACTGAAAACTGCAGGAAATTCAGCTTTGCATCACAGAAAATGTCAGTTTAAAAGAAGTTATAATATTTCATAATATTACTGTTATGACTGTATTTTTTATTAAATGAATGCAGCCTTAATGAGCTTAAGAGAACCATAATCATATAAAACTAAACAAACTTACTCTTTAACATTATTTTTTATTTTGTAAATGCTGATTGATACTCTTTTATCTATACTTGTTCAATTATATATTGATAAAGATGCATTATACAATTATTTTGCAATATATATAAACATAAATCTTATTTTCTTCAATCATGTAATGTTTGTAGTCATACTGCACAGTATTTTGTATGAGATTTAAATATGATAATCAGGAATATGGGTACAGTTCCAATAGATATGTACTTTTTGATCCATATGGTGTTCCATAATCAGTGTCTGGTATATTGTAATGATTACTGTTAAATAAAAACGAGTGTTTTTTGCCACAATTTGCACTTGCACACTTTATTTGTAGCATCTAGATAACAAATTCATATGAGCTTTTAGCCATATTTTCTGTGTGCAGATCTTATTGGTTTTTTGATCGTGGTATATTTTCATGACAGTATTTTTGCATCAATAAATCAGCTAAATAGTTATTTGGTTATGGAGTTCAAATTAACCAGAAGCCTTCATGGCCTAGACAACAGTAGCTGAAAATGAAATTTGGTCCAGCGGGGGAACAAGTTTATATTTGATGATATATTACAAAGACAAGCATTATTTTTTTGGATTAACGGGCATGGAAGTGTTAAAAAAAAGCCAATTCTAAATTCATGTTGATTTTAAATGTCTATAACTTTCTCCTATACATTTTTTAATTCTGAAGCACAATGTGCCTCACAAAGGTCATTCCTCCCTGGATGCTTTATTCTAAATATTGCTCTTGGGAAAGCATATAAAAGCAGCATGTCAGCAAGGGTTCTGGCTTACTTGCGCTTTGAGCTCAAGCTCTCTGATTTGTTCCTCCTTCAGCTTCATGTCGTGTGTGAGCTTCTTGCACTCCGACTCCAGCTCACGTATGCGACTCCTCAGTGAGTCTGTGCACTCTCCTCTGTGAAGACGTAACAAAAGCCGGATGCATAAACACTCACAGCACCATATTATCATTTAAAGACTATTCCGCAGAATACAGGGTTGAAACAATATTATTGGGTGAAGTTTCACCTGGAGGCAGCTGCCAAAGCGACAGCACGTGCGGCTGTGGCCTCTTCTATCTTCTTTCTTTTCTTCTCTTCGGCAAGCTGCTTTTCCACCGCGGCTCGCGCTTCCTGTTCTGCCTTGAGCCGCTTCTCCAGCTGCACAATCGTTTGCTTGTCCTTTTGCTTGGCCTGCACAGCATTATGAAGCCTAATGCAGAGACACACATAATCAACACTGGCATAAATAACTGCATTGAGAGAGACATACATACGGTGTGTGTGTGTATATATATATATATATATATATATATATATATATTAGGTCTGCACGATTTGGGAAAAATTACACATTGCGATTATTAAGGTCAAAAATTGTGATTTGCGATTGGATATATAAGTTATATAAGTTATATC
>JAUMHR010000069.1:11884954-11912561 GCA_032361145.1 Enteromius fasciolatus
GAAGGCGTTCCCATAGCGTTTTGACGCAGTGTCTCGTTCCTTCAAGGAACAGGGGTTATATGCATAACCCTGAGACGTTTTCAGATTAGTTTGATGTTTTGCGGTTCTTAATGATAAAAGAATAATGGTATAACGATCTGAATAGTGTGAATGAATGGGTGGGTGGATGGAAATGTTGCTGACAATGAAAGGCCTCAGGAAACAGTCCACAAAATACACGCCATATAAAAACATCTGGATTCACCTGATTGAGAGCATTAATTAATGCCTCAAATATTACACTGCTATCATTATGTTGGTGTTACTTAAAAATGGTAATTAAAATAACCCTATTATTATTGACTCATCACTGAGCTATGAAAAAGATTTTCTACTCAACTCTTACATCTTAGGGATTTATTTATTTATTTTTTTTTCTGGAGGAAAGCGGTATCTACCTTTTGAGATTAGACAATACCTCTTAATTAGATTTCCCACAAACATCACTGACATTCCAGCAGGGCCGGTCCTGGCCAATTAGCTGCCCTAGGCCAGATTTTACGTGGTACCCCTTACCTCACAGCCCACTCCACCAATTAATCATTGTGTTCAAACATTCACACAGACACTGCATATAGCTTTGTCTTGTTTTTTATATTTTTATTGGAAACATGCCAATTAATTCGTAAGACCACACAACCCCACCCTTCAACCAACTAGTTGCAAAAATTACGTAAAAGCATGACTCAAAGAGTTTTATGAGCACATGCAGTCTTTGGGTTTGAACACATGATTGGATCAACTCATCTGATTTTCTATCGCATAACTCTACAAACTGAGCTACATCAACCCTAAACTTCTTCTACTTCTTCGTCTTTTTGACATTATGGTAGATGTTCACCGATAAATTGTCCCTACCAGGTAATTGATGCATGTTAAAGTGGCTGCAGAGTCTGGAGAGCAATAAAATAGTTATTTTTTGTGGGACAATCTCGCTCTCTTTGTAATTAAAAAATAAAATGTAAAAAAAAAACAACAACAATAACAATTCACTCGTTTTGGTACCCCTAGGGATCGGCACACCTTTAGCATTTGCCTATGCTGCCTATGACCAGGGCCGGCCCTGCATTCCAGAGAACAATAATAACATAAAGCAGATATTAAATGCAAGGGAAAGCCAACAAAATCCTCTATCATCATCATTCTGTTAGTATTAGCAGACAATACATTTACTAGTCCTGCAACTCTACAGAAGACAAACGTTTTTTTTTAGGAACTTCAAAAAGGCTTGTTCAGGAACAGTTTGGAAAATAAATAGATGGGCATTTACACTTAAAATATAGGTAACACTTTACTTAAAGCCTTAATGTATAATAATGGTGACCATATGTGTCATTGGTTCCGGTTGCATCTTGGTCAGGTTTTGGCTTTGTTTGCGTGTGCAGACCGATCGGTGTATGACATCGGTTCCTTATGTTTTCAAAATGCTCTTGAGGTACTTCTCAAGGAATCAAACCAATACAGAAAACCTGGCCAGGATGTATCCGTAAAAAATGGCACAAATGATCCCCATCCTTTATAAAAGTAGTTTCATGCATTAATTATGCTTTGTAATGCAACTAATAATGGACTGTGTAGTCTCATGAATACTTGTCACCACAGTCAACACATTGTAGCACTTATCAATTGATTAAGACTTATTATGTCATTTTGCATCCTTCTGGTGTCGGACATAACTATAGAAAACTTGTCTCAGTGAAAGCTCACTCAAAGCATCACTCAACATCAAAGAATTTCCATGATTAATGTTTCACACCGAAAGTGTATCAAATGAAATGCTAAGTTCTCAAACTCTCCATCTGTCGAGTTGAAATGCAATCTTGGCATGTGTTTTTAAAACAGTTGTGACCTGCATAATCTTCTCAGATTCTCTGTGATCTGTACACTGTTACTGGCTCCAGACCCTTACCACAATGACATCGTTGCAGTGAGGAATAACAGATGTTTTCTTACAATGGTTTTTCATATTTACTGACACCATAAAGTCCATAATTAGAGGGCAGCAAAAGCTGTTTTCTTTTTTGTTTGTGTATCACTCACTTACTGTGATTTTTATTATTTGCATGTATTCGTCACTGCACGTACTGTTAGGAAAAAAAAAATCTAGTTTAATTATCAAGTTTACATTTTGTTTATTTATTTTGGTGCTAATTCATTGGCAATTAATTTCAAATTAATTTAGCATATCTACACACTTTGCTTCAGATGAGGTGAGTTGCTTTGACCTGGAGGTCCAAAAATCAAATTCAAGTCATTTTCTCTCTCTGCATCTTCTGCTTGTAGCTTTGTTGTTTGTTATAGCATCAAACAGACAAAAAAACCTACAAATAAATAAACTCAGAAACAACTTGCTTATTGCAGTATTTTAGAGAGTTAAAATCTTGAGAATTCAGCAGCTTGCAAACAGTAATAATGTGATGTGGTGCACAACTTTTCAAAAATGCTAAAAAAGCTTGAGCATCTCTGACCAGTGCTGGGATCTCTGTGGTATTAATTAAGCAAACACACATAAATGCACTCTCACACTCACACACATTGGTTGCTAATGATTTTGCTAGGGAGGCATTTTTCCAGCTTTCAAAGTAAACAGGAAGGTATTTGCTTATGCATGGGCATGCTAATGTGAGTAAAGGCGAACAAAAAATCTCCTGACATAGCAGGGGGGAACACAAACATTTTAACGTTTACTTATAGGATATTGTAAATCGATGGTAAAAGACATTTACATTTCAAATAAATAGACTCTTTCTGCAGGTTACATTAGGTGGTGGTAAGTGAAAACAGATTTGGTAAATTTGTTTTATTTAGATAAAAAAAAAAATAGTGATTGAATAATTCATTCAATTGATTCACCAGTTCAAATGTTTAATAAAATCATTGCGACATTCGATTCACTCAAATGAAACAAGTGATTCATAAAATGTGCATACTATCCATATATCTGCCCTAAATAGTGTTGAAAATTACTAATATCATCTATAATTTAGGATGGATAGAATGCATGTGTAGTCATTATTCAACCGATTCGTAAACAAAACAAAAAAGCTGGCTGAGTCCTTCATATAACCTTCAGAATTAAACAAATAAGTCATTCGCTCAATTGGTTCAAAAACACAGATACACTGGAAGTGATTCCTGAATCATGAATCATTTTGTTCAAAGAACGGAATCATCCAGGAGCGAAAACTCCTGCAAGGCTTTTCCATTTGAAACATTTCAGAACTGTTTTGTGTCTAAATGTAAGTTGTTTACTGAACTGCAGAAGCATCTCGCAACATGCTCCATTATTTTTAATCAGTTTCTCTGAAATAGGTTAGAGGTCTTAAATTGTAGTTTTAATGTGAAATTGTTGGAATTAACTGAGGCTTTGAAACACCTCCGAAGGTAGGACGTAGGACACCAGTCAAACGGTGATGGAGTGCACACATAAAACATATTTTTACAGCTTGCATCACTTTTCAGAACCTTGAAGTCTTTTTAGGAGGACAACTTATTTATTTTAAACTTACGGAGTGTAAATTAGACATAAAAATACACCACTTTAAAAAGTGGATTCAAATTGTTCAATCAAACCATTGCAGTGACAGTAGCCTACTGTTCTCTTTCTGCTGGAGTGAAGACAGTTCTAAACGTTGAAACTTTACTGATTGAGTGACTGACCAAGAACCATTTATTTCATTTAATTTCTGTCATAGCAAAGCAACTTGTAAGAAAGTGCATGTATTGTGTTCTTGTGATTGCCTCAGCAGGTGGATAATGAATATGTTTACATCCCTTTTTATTTTGTCACAACAGAAACTCATTTCTCACCACAAGTATTTTTTTTTCTGTGAGTTCTGAGTTATGGCAAGCATCATTTCATACCCAGAGTTATATATATATATATATATATATATATACAGCATTGTAATGTTTTGTATGACATCTGAAACTAGTTGTGGAGCTGCCGTTGTTTCAAACCTGCCTGACAGAAATGGTGAAGATGGGAATTGTTCAGGCTGGCTTGTATATTGACAGATTGTTTGTGAAGCCCTTGGTCCATAGCAATAAAAAGATTGCAATGATATAGCAGAAAGAGGTGTATTAATTATATTTGATGCAGCGCAGAAAGTGGCCTCTCGCTATGAAAGGCAAGATTTATTGTTTTACCTATAGGTCAATAGCCTATTCACATTAAGGAACAGTGAGTCTGGGCAAGCTGTTACTTGAAATAGTCTAATTCATCATAATTAAGAAAGGCTTTCCAAATCCAAGGAATAGCATTGAAAGTTCTATTGAACATTACATTGAGCTATTCACAGTAGCTGCCACTGGGTTAATCCTTAATAAGGTAGGACGGGATCGTTACTGTGCTGATTTTGGCAGAACATTTCCAACTTTTAAACCGTCAGGAAACATTACGTCTTTGATTTTTGGCTCTCACGTTGAAACAATGATGCTTTTGATGCACTCTGCTTTGAGCCAGTCTGCTGCAGATTCAGTTATTAAATTAGCCGCAGATTACAAATTGGATAATGAGGCTTTTTCTTTTTTTTTTGGTTCCGGCTTTTATAATTTTGTCCGCTGGCGTTCAAGCACAGATTCGTTTCAGTCGAGCTATGTGTTGCCAGTCTCAGTCAGCCACACTGGTTGGCAGTGACCGTCTATGACAAAGACAACAAAACCTCTATAATGTCATTGAGCCTTTGACGTGCCATTTTCGAAAATCGCTTTGAAATGAGCTGTTAACGGGTCCAAACGCAAAGTGTAATACACATTGCCAGTTTGGGAGATGAAATTGAGGGATGAGAAATGTCTCATTTAAAGTGCAGAGTTCAGCTATCACTGTCTCACTTCAACTGGGTGCTGATGTACAAATGACAGCAGGAATAAACAAAAACAGGCTTTTTCCTGCAAATCTGTGTTGCATGTAGATTGATCTCAGAAGTATCTCTAGAAGTAATGCACGAGCTTTTTAGCGCATCATTACCCTGTTCACACTTGGTATTGACATCTGTCTTGATCACAGGTGGTCAGTGCTAAAAACATGTACAAGGGGTCCAAAATGGTTTAATCACTTAAAATGCTTTTGGAGATGTCAGGAATGTACAGTAAGTGGCCACATCACATTTGTTTACATTTGAAGTGAATTGAAACCCTTTATCAAAGTTATCCTAAAACCAAAATGTGTTCTTACGACAGCTTCAAACTTCTTGATTCACTTTAAATGTTAACTGCTGTATTATAGCCATACTGACATTTAATCACAAAGATCTGGCCGAGTTTTGCAGCCCTACAAACAAGGACAGCAAACCTGGAAGAAAACATAGGTATTGCGTAAGCTGTTTCCGTGACATTCCGGTTACATTCCAAACAACCAATCAGATTTGAGGGAGAATTTACCAGAATTTAGGCTTTTGATCAGGGTTAGGTGCTTCTACACCCTTGTTAATCAGCAATCATTTCCTAATGATTTTAGGCATACATTTTGGGTAGGGATTGGGATAAGTCCATATTTTTGGACAGTAATATTGATCCACGAATCCTGCCTGTTTGGCAAAATCACGCAAGTGACCATTGCGTGATAGGAAACTTTTATTTGTTAATGTATTTTTGATTGCTAAGCATGACTTGGATTAAAAATGTTGAATTTTGCCAAGAGTGAATTTAACAATATTAGAAGGTTAAACTGGGTTAATGGAGCTCTGTGTGTTCTTGAAGGAACAGCAGCTACACCTTGCACGTGGCAAACATGAGCAAAAATCATCAAAGTATATCTTCAAAACAGATTTCTACTATTATAAATCTTATCTGGTTTAGTGATTTCAGTCAGCTTTTCTGGAGAAAAAAATCCTATACTAATCACTAGCCTGGGGCTGCTAGTTGACACGCAGCTCTGTAAACAGACAGTGATTAGACAGACTGTGATCGTATGCCATTTAATCTGTCAGTACTAATCACTGTCAGATTTATTTGTTTACGATTGGACGCATATGTGATTTTAATATTGAAATTACATGTCTACAGACAAGCCAGCAGTCAAAATATGGTTTTCCCTCTGGTGCAAATATCAACTTATTTTGACTGCTAAGACAGCCACAAAGAGTAACATGTTGCCGAAGGCTACTCTGATGCCCAGCAGCTATCCCTTATTTCAAGAGCTCAGATTTTACCTAGTTTACATTTATTTCCCACCTACATGTACTGTATCCATTACCTTTACTTGTTACTAGCCTCCGTTGGCACTATATCAAGATTTGAAAGAATCTCTTCAGAGGTAAGTTTCTGCTTTGGTGCACAAACATGAAAATACATATTATATCATCTAACATCATTTTACAGTATAAACAGAAAAATGTAACTATACAACCAGTAATTTCAGTGAAAATATCTATGTTTCTCTCTGATTTATGGATATATTTGTATGGAGACTCAGCTGATGGCGGACTCTGCCAAACTTCTGACTGATGCGACTGAAAGCAGAGCTGGCAAACAGGTGGACATCTGATGTATAATTTACTTCACACATGGTAACAAGGATGTTTATGTGGCCATGATGATGCAATGTAAGCCATTTTGTGGGGTGGGGGTTGTTAAATAACAGTTTTAAAACTGGTATAAATGTATGTAATGCAGTGGATATTATCTGTAACAAACATCATGAACATTCATTGTTAATGCCGGGGAAACCTGCGTATTTTGAAAAAGATTGCCTGAATATTATGCATTTTTAAATCACCTTTACAGACAATGCTGGGATACAACTAGTGAGCATTGAGCAAGCTCAGGGTCGGTAAGATTTTTACAGCTGTTGCAATTGTTTCATTATATTCACATTCTGTTCAGACAAGTAATTGTTTTCTGTTTGAACACATTTTATAATGTTTGTTCTTTTGATGGCAAAACTTAATAAATCTAATATGTTGATTTGCTGCTCATAAAACCTTTCTTACTATCCGTGTTGAAAACGTCTCAGTTACACATCACTTTGAGATGACCAATCTACTCTGTGTGTATGAAAACATGCCAACATCCAGCTGCATCCGATCGCAGCGCGACTATAAATAGGCAGTGGATTTATTCTTTACAGACCCTCAGTGGTGGTACAGACCCATGGCGATGGGACAGGACGTCTATGTTCCCTTCTTCAGGGAAAGAGGGTTACATGTCTACACGCTGCCCCTTCCAGCGTCATGTGGGAGTCTCCCAAGCTCCCAATGTTGGGACTCTGACCACAGGATACCAGAACTGCACTATCTCAGTAACTGGAGCACTGGGACGTCTGAGAAGATGTGCGGAAGTCAGACTTCCTGTAGGAGGTTAAGACGGATACACATATATCATGAACTTTCAATTCATATGGAATATAGGAGGTGACTGAACCCTCATGGACAGCAGACTGCCAGGGGAACGCGGTTTCTCTCTTTTTTTTCTTTTTTTTTTTTACTGTGGAATACCTACATAGGGTCCTCAAGGGGTACCGCACATGGGGTCGAAGCTGGGCTCCGAAGTGAAAAGCTATTGGGCACTTAATCCGTTACGATTAGATACAGCTGGATGTTAAACAGCGCATGCCAATTTCATTGGTGTGTTTTCATACACACAGAGTAGATTGGTCATCTCGGTTACCGACGTGACTCGGAGCGACCGACTGAAAGGGAACAGCTTTGCTGCTTAATACTATATTTTTGTGGAAACCTTCAAAGTTCATTGACGAATACATAAAAAAGAAAGAAAAAAAAAACATTGTATTGATTTTTGTAACATTATGCATGTCTTTACTTTCACTTGCTGAGTAAAATATTAACTTATTAACTGCCTGAGTAAATTAATGAATTAGTTAATTCATTCATTTTTAATTCACTAAAAAATAAACAGTAAATACCACCTAACCACACACTTGAATGTACAATATGTACCTTACAAAAAATAAATAAATAAATAAATAAAATGTTACATTTTTCTTTGTTTTTCTTTTATTTATTTTTATTTGTATCAAATTCATTAGCATCCCTTGTGGACCCCAATTTGAAACCCACTGATAGAGATAACCAGGTGAAAAGGCTAAGCAGAGCAATGCGTGTGCATATTGAGTAATTTACCACGCAGTAGTGCTCATATGTGTGGAGAATGAAAGATGCTATTTAAGATATGGCTTGGCCAACAATCTTCTTTCGGCCACCACTTCCCAATAAGTAATTGGGATGAGATTGAGTTTATTGGCATCCCCCGTCTTATTGCTCCACAAATTACAGAAGGTCACTTCTACAGTATATAGCTAAAGGGATCTGGGAAATAGAGTTAGTTCTGGCCTTCTTTGATATAGCATGCACCCTCATGTCTATAGGCTTGAGTTGGTTGAGCTGACACCACTCAACACAAATTGAAAACGACCCTCTTTATACCTGCTCCCTCCTCTGAGAGTGATTGCAGAACCATCCAGACACTCTTGCAGATGGTATTCCTTGTACTTGAAATCAGGTGTGGAGATTGTACACAGGAGCAACCGTACCACTTACAAGCAACTCAGACCCAGTTCTGCAGCCGTACAAATTTTGGCCTCCAGGTTACATGGTGTCCACCTGTCAGAAGTGTCCACCTGCGCCGTCCTTTGCTTGTCTTGGGTTGTTTTAAGGGCTTGTACAGTGTCCACTTCTTCTCCAAGTGCAGTATCCAGCAGCAGATAACTCATGAATGTGTGACTCGTGGATGAACCCTACAGAAAGTCCAGGGTATGATGGAGAACAGGGTCAGATGTCTTGGCAATGTGGTTTTCACATTTCACGTTCTGTACACTCCTGTCCTCCACCTTACCCCCATCACCCTCAGCTCCGTCTATGTGTGTCTTGGTTCCTCGTTATCGTCTGCCCTTAAGGCACCTCTTCCTCTCATTCAGAAATGCTTCCAGGTCACAGGTTGCCCCAGGCGTTTAAACCTCAGCTGATCATCCCTTCACTGTTCTCTGTGGTCAGTTGCTGCTTGCACGAAGGTGAATAAGGTTTTTGGAGGTGAACGCATCCTTGACTTCCATGCAGCACCATTTCCAGTATATGGCAAATCCAGTGTTATTGCACCAGGAAGGCCAGTTAATGAGCTGACGGTGGTTAAAATAGAGTTTGTATGTGCAACCTGTTGTGAGTGACATAACACGCTGAGAGTATCAGCAGTGGGAGTGACATTTACAACTGTTAGAGTAACATTCGAAAACTTCAGCATATGTAATACTGCTGCAGGCTAGGCTCATTGGCAGCTAGGTGTCTGGCATGAGTAATCGTTCTTTGGCTGTTATCTTTCTGTGCTTTTCTGATCAGAAAATCTTAAATTATACATACATCAATGACAATCTGTATTGGTAAAATGCTGTTCACGTGCCAGACAAAGCTCACTCAAACGTACCTACGGCAACGATTCTGTTAAATATCACATTGCACAATGAACATGTTAAATTTCAAAATTCATTTTAATATTGATTAAAAGCAATAAATTGATATTGTTAATCCATCACTAGCATCCAAACAGCTAACAAATGTACCTGTTGTAGCTGATCCACATTGTGTGGATTGGGCACTCTGAAACTAGCCCAAAAATATGGCTGCTAAAATGTCAGTTTTCCCTCAGTATTTTATTATTTGAAGCTTAATACTATGCAATAAAGGCTTTTCAGTTAGTGTTTTCAGCTAGTTTATGGTTATATAAAAATACGCCACGCAATTTCAAGTGAATAATCGAATTTTGCAACACACCATCTTCACTAAACCTACCCTAAACCTGTCCATTAGTGTTAACAAAAACAAATGAGACAAAAAACGCATTTGCTGAAGCAACCATGACATTTTAGCTCTTCTAGGTTATGCATAGTGTTGGGCAAGGAGAGGTTTAAAAATAAGTCCTTGTTAATCAATACCCTGCACATATAATCATAATCAGTTTAAACTGGACTGAAAGTTGATGGTGTTTTACTGCTGGGATTGTTCATTTTAGCTGGAAACTGTGCCAACTTATATGTATAGGTATTTATTTTGAGCTTTGTAAAATATGTAGATAGTAGCATGCTATTGCAATGTGCCTGTATTGGCACTCACAGTACTCCCACTGCTTCCTCATTAGCATCATTAGCTCATCCATCTTGTTGGCAAGGGATCTAACATTTCCAACCATGATAGAGGTTGTAAAGGTTGCCGAGCCTTTGAATTGTGGTTATGACATTAACAATTTCAACATTATGCACTTATCATTGAATATTTCTTTATGAGAAGGTTTGGAGCAATGCCAGAATGAATTTATGCCATTGGCAGTTTTTCAAATTCGAGTTATTGTTAGTTCCTTTTTGGCCAAATCTCACTTAAGCAAGCTAAGTTAAACTGCTATATCACCTTTTTGCCTTTAGAGAAAGACTGATCCGCTATTACCCACAACATCAATATGAAAGCACTGTGTAACAACCTCATGCCATGTTCTTTGTGTCCTCCCTAGGAGGGAAAGAGCTTTGTGAAGATAATCACTTAAAAGAAATTAACCATCCTTTGCTCAGCTGCTTGTTGCTTAGTAACTTTATACCATCTGGGAGACACATATATCCAACAAGGGAGTGAGGGAGAGAGCGAGAGCTCTGAGAGACTATCATGTGCATGTATTAATTATCTGTTTTCATACACTATTTAAGCAGAGAATGAAATGTCTTTCCCATTAGAATTGTTCCTTCTGCATTTTCACATTGACTAATGCTAGGAACAGTGGCATGTTTATTTAGGTCCCGTGCAGGAACCAAGCAGTGATGTGATGCATGAAAGTTTGTGACAAGGTTAATAGTGCCGAGTTTGCCTAGGGAAAGATGGGCCAGTCCAATTCTTGGGAGAAACACGAGGTCTAAAGGCGAAGTAAGGGGAGGCAGAGGGATGCAAAGAATGAGGTACCAGAGAAGAGGAGTTTGCTGTATTTAAAGGAAAACCTCTTAGCTCTGATTGGGGAATGAGATGTCAGCCGTGATTAATCATTTGTATGTGCTTCTCCCAAAATTTGTTGAAAAAGGTCAAAAATGTTATTTTATATTATTTAAAGGCCATGAGCTAACACAAACTACAGTATAACAACGTATTTTTATGAACTAACAAAGACAATTTTGGAGTATGGAAAATATGGAATGCATTCTCCATGTATGATAATGGCAAGTTCAGAACATTTCAGTCCACTGATGTAAATGATCTATAAGTGAAAAAAAAATCTGTTTAAAATCTTTGCTTTTTATCACAAGAAATCCGCTGGCCTATCAAGAGTTTCTCCTGTTGACAGAAAAGTAATTACACAATTAAATTAAATTTCATTCATTTTGTGAAGCTACCATCTTAACGTATTCATAAGCAATGGCCATGTAATTATGTTTTGATGTTCTCTCATTTTGATGTTTTTTTTTTTTTTTTTTTGAAAACGTGAATATTCAAATCAAATCAAGACATTTGAAAAAAGGAATAATGTTCTTTTACAAGCATCTTACAGCACACATCTGTCATAAAGACATTGATGCATTCTTGCATATAGTGCTGTCACTAAAAAAAGCTATGCATATTAATCAAATTTAATAGCTACAGCTTTGGGGCTTACCCATGAGAGTTATGATGCAGCATAGACAGGGTTGGCATTGCAGGGGGCCCATTCTGAATCCTCTCAGCCAAAATGTATATATTGAAATTGCATTTATTAATATTAAATCTTTCCTGTTTATTTTACTCTGTTTAATAATTTTTGTTAGGGTAAGAACTGTGAGATATAAACTCGCAATTGTGAGGGGGAAAAAAAACAGAACTGTGAGACAAAAAATAACAGATTCCATATCAACAAAAAAAAGTGACAGTAAAAAACGTAATGAATTAAACTGAATGAACTTGAGGCTTTTATTTGGAGCTTTTCAATAATCACGAATCGCTGCAGTTTCCAGTTGAAATGAACAGTAAAACTCCCACAACGTTTATTCCTTTTCACACAACAGTACGATTTACAGTTATATTTTTGTTTAATAAAGGTTAATCTCACATTAATTATTTACAGAATGTTATGTTATTGCTTCAAAACATGTTTAACATGCTGCACGATTGGAAAACTTACATTTTGAAAGCTGTCTTTACTTATACGGCTTCATTATGTATGAGTTTTCTAGTTGAGTATGTTTACTTGGTAGCTCACGATGCGGTGTTGCGGTGAAAAGCATCGGTTCAAATCCTGTGTAAAACAGTTTGACAAAGCACCTCAAATCAGCGTAAAGAAGATAAAGCAGGATGGCTACATCAGTGAATACACTTTTAAATTACTTTTGCATTTGTTAACACTATTGGTTAGGTTTGAGTTTGGTGTAGGGGATATTTCCAACATGATAGAGCATTAATCTTTAGCGACACTCACTTGATATTTGAATTCTGAATGGCCACAAAATGTACCTCGAGCAGCATTATAATACACTACAATACATACTGTACCTGTACCAACTCAACGCAAACAAACACGTCTAATATGTCTAATATGTAACCGTGGCAACATATTAGACGTGTTTTAGCATAATTCTCTGGACATTTCACTTTGAAACTGCGGTGAAACATGCAGTAAGGTACATTATTACAAGGCTGCAGAAATGTATGTAGAGGCACATATTTCCAATGAGCCTGGGTTGCACATTTTACATAAAAAAGTATTATGGTATTAGGGTATTTTTGATCAAGTAAAGCAGCCTTGGTAAGCATAAGAAGCTACTTTCGATGATATAAAAAAAAAAATCTTAACATACTTTAAATATAGCTTACATGACTTTATTCTGAACACAAAATATATTTTGAAGAATGCTCGTAACCAAATAGCTTTGGGGACCAATGACTTCCACTGTGTATGGACAAAAAAAACACTTCTCAAAATGTTCATGTTCCACAGTGGCAAGAAAGGCGTACAGGTCTGGATCAACATTAAGATAAGATAAGGATTTGCATTTTTGGCTGAATTTTCTTTTTAAAATGGCAACAATAGAACACCTCGCTCATTTGAACTACTTTTGCATTTAGTTAGTGTAAAGTGACAAATGTGCACCACCTCTGAAATTCCAAATGTACCCTTAAGTAATTCATCCTGGTGCTGACTCTGGTCTGAGAAAGATGTGAATCCATTAATTTTAGTGCTGTTGGTGCTTACGCAGAATTTGAGAGTAGCCTGTCCATTTGTGCATTCCCAAAAAAATCCAATTTACTGTATTCCCACTTGATTTCAAGCTTCTTCCACACCCTCAAACTAGCCCTGTCTTAAGCAGTCCGATCCGTCAGAGCTTTCTCTTTTGTGTAAACACCCTGAGGGTGTGTAAAACAACTGAGAGGGACATCGCTTAAATTAGTAGTGGGTGAGTGATCGCTTCTCTGGAACCTACAAAAGGTCACAACCTGATTCTTTCTCATCCCTGCGAGTTCAAAATCACCAATGTGACCTCAGAGAGCTTGCTGGACTTATGACTTGTGTCCATCCCACTAACCCCACACAATCTGCGCCATTCGTTTCAAAAGACAAAGTTTTGATAAAGTGCAGATGTACACATCATCTATGTTGACATATTAAGTGCTTCAGTAGTATCTGTCAAAAAACAAACTTCCCAGTCTGCCAGGAAAGCTGACACCAGATATCCACCCCGTATGGAATTAAAACACAACTTTCTCATTTATCACAACCATAAAATGTACATGAAGGGCTGTCGGGTTGAATTGATATTTTTCGCTGGCTGATATTTTTATTTTTCCCTACTTGGCTTTCTCTAGTGCAATTTTTTGCATTATTAATTGACTGAAACATTTGTGTTCACTGCCATCCTTCTGGCTGACATGCCCACTTTGTCACACAGAACTCAGGAAGTCTGGATAATGGGACAGAGAAGCGTAAACGGACACACATGCACACACAGAAAATGGTTGAGAGAATCCGAAAACAAACACACAGGCTCTCCCAGCTTGTTTTGATATCCCACTGTCCGGCGAGCTGCCACAGTCTCTGCTGCTAATCAGTGCAGGAATATGTGGCTACGTGGCACACGGGTGTCAGGTGATTTATTGGCTCCCTCTGAGGTGCCGCTGAAGTGGCTCAGAAAAATGACTCCGCAAACTGATCTCGGACCAGTTTTTACTCTCACAAGAAGGTTAGTTCAGGATATTTTTAGGCGAAGGAGTCAGAAATTGATTTTGTGTCGTGCACCGGGAGTTTGGGTCTTCTTCAGAATCAGAACTAGACTAGAACTAGACCTATTGTGTTTGGCAAGTATAAGTCTATGCTCCTCTTTATTTGCATTAAGGATTAAGGGAATAGTTCACGCAAAATTAAAATTGTCATTTGCTCACACTTGTGTCGCTGCAGATTTCTTTTTTCACTGAAATAAAAGGAGGTGTTTTGCAATGATGTTTAACTAACATTATTTCAATAAATTCTGTATTTAATTTATATAATCAGTAGATTCAAGCGAAATAAATCTGCATTTCTCGCATTTCTATTATTAGTATTCATTTATGTATGGTTCAGCTTGAAAATACTGTAACTACAGTAATATTATAAACTGTTATAGTATTACGGTTTGAAATGACTGTTTTCTATTTGAACATTTTTTTAAAACGTAATTTATTTCTGTCACGCAAAGCTGAATTTCCAATATCATTACGCCGATCTTCATAGTCACATGATCCTTCTTGAATTTATATTGCTTATTTGAATTCCTGTTCCTGCCATTTCAGTTCGAATTCTAATCCAGTCAATTCAATTCTAATTAACACACTCATGATTGGAACTGATGCATGGGTGTTAAAATGAATCAGATTTGTCCTACCTTGGCATTTAGAAGTGTATACTTATTATATACATCATAACTATACAGTATATAAAGTTAGAAACAGTGTCATGTAAGGCAACATAACAGAACAGGCGTAGTTAGGAAGGACTGGAGGGGTGAATCTGGCAAATGGTTTGGACGCTTGATTGGGAACTTAAGAACTTGCTAGAGGTGGTTTTGTATGTGTGTGTGTGTGTGTGTGTGTGTATGTGATAGGGTCTGACTGGAGAGCAGTGCTTGTTCAGAATCATCCCTAGTTATAGAATCACAATCACAATCAAGTTACCTATTGTAACATATGCAGACTCAACCAGGAAGGTAAAATCAAACAAAGGTATTTATTTAACAGATGTAAAAAGCAAGGTAAGCAAACTAAAGTTCTTCCAATACTGGGCAATAACTAAAAGTCTTTGATGATTTCCTTGCAGGAGGACAGACAGACGAGCACAGCCACACACCACAGGAGACGATGGAGACACTGAAGACGATGGAGACAATGGAGACGACACAATGGAGTTTGGAGACAACAGGAGGATCAAGGAGCAGACTGAAACAGAACAGGTTGGTCAGTAAGGTAAGTATAGAGCAATGTTAAGTCCACTTACGACGATACGAGCTTGGACACTGGTTGACTGGTGGTGTGTGGTTTTATAGTGCTTGATTGTGCAAGTGATAGGTGTCAGGTGTGTAATCCAGGTGCATGTGATGAATACTCAGGTGACTGTGAGAGTAGAGTGACAGAGAGGGAGGAGCTGGGTGCAGAGTCTGGCGTGGATTTTACAATAATACGCCAAGTAATTTTTATGAGAAAATATTAATTATAATGAGAAATAAGTCAATCATATTAGAATGTATCTCATAATAATGATACCCTTTTTTCATAATAAGTAAATATGTTTATATTGAGAAAAAGTCTCATAATCCTGACTCACTCATAATGAGAATGTTATGTTATGTCAATGGCAAATAAATTGCATATTTAAGACATAATTTAATAATTGTGAGCATATCAGTACTGAGGACATAAATTGCACAATTATAGGCTGCTTCATAATGAAAATCATAATAAATCATAATTTTATTGAGAAACTATTATACTGAAGTTTAGATGCTAAGTCATAATTATGAGAATGTAATGATGAGTAACTAAGTCATTATTATAATAAAGTTTCTCATTAATGTGACTTAAAGAATCGTGTATTACTGAGTGGTGTGGGAAATGGGCTTCCATAGGGTCATGTGCACCTATTGTTAGAACACACTCTGGGGTCCTGGAGTCGCAGTGAGGCCGGCTTAATTGCAGCGCCACATGGAAAGAATTGCCAGTCTACTGGAGTGAATCATTTGTAGCCCGTGGCACTTGTGAGGTGTGGAAATCGGTCTTCTTTAAAGACTCAACTCTATATCTGTAATTATCGCTTCCCTTGCGAGCGGTAATGTTTCTAATTAGTCAGTTTTACATTTTACGGCTCATTGGGACTATTGAGCATGGCGCATGTGTACGGCCTCCGTGATAGAGCAGATGCAACGTTTCCCCCAGCGGTCTCACATCTGTCGTGTGGCAAGTATACAAACACACACACACAGACAGACCAATCAATAGTGGCACTCGGAGTGAGATGTTTGAAAATTGAACAATATTGAGGGCGTTCGCAGGTAGCGAGGTAAAAGCTGTCCAGTGGTGAGCATTGACCTGCCTGTTTGCTGACGGAGACAAGCAAGATAAAGTTGGCCAGGGCGCTGTGACCTCATCTCAGAGGCTTATCTCCTCAGCTGTCTGATGCCTGGGACTTTATTGATCAGCCGTGTGGGGATCCATCATGCCTTGGGACCACCTTAGAGCCTACCAAAAAGGTAAAGATTGAGAGGACAAAAATACAGAGATAAAGAAAGGGACAGAAAGACGGAAAACAGACAGGCTGAGAGAAGA
The DNA here is from genome assembly GCA_032361145.1 of Enteromius fasciolatus. Classification (NCBI taxonomy): domain Eukaryota; kingdom Metazoa; phylum Chordata; class Actinopteri; order Cypriniformes; family Cyprinidae; genus Enteromius; species Enteromius fasciolatus. Next base: position 11,901,736 of record JAUMHR010000069.1, read on the forward strand.
GGCAACGTGAGGATGAGACTTTACATAAATCGCTAGCCATTCTTGTGTTTGGAAGCTATTGCCCCTCTACCACATTTCTAAACTATAGTTTATTAAGCAAAAATATTTTACAATATATTATGAAAATTGAATCTTTTAAAAATAAAAAAACTTTATTTCTGAGAGTGTAGGTTTATTCGGTAGCTCAGAGAGCACATAGATGTATCTGAGAGGCAAGCAGGTCCAGTTCAAATCTCACGTACCTACTGTTCGACAAGACTGTGCAAAAGGAAATTGAAATGCCATTGAATTGCATCAATAAATGTGTTTTTATATCAGTTTTGCATTTGTTAACACTATCGGGTTGGTTTTGGTGTAGGACATATTTCCAACATGATAGAGCATTATCTTTCAGCAACAGTCTATGGATATTTCAAGTGTATTTCAGTGTATTTGCTTTGAAGTACATTTACCGATTAGTTTTTTTAATCTTAAGTATCTTATAGTAAGGCTCCAAATTGTTTTACAATTTAAAATCCCTTCAAAAATCATTTTAATATGCTGATTTGGTGCTCAGGTAACAATGATTTCTTATTATCATGCTAAAAACAGTTTATTTGATAAATAATGTGCAAAAGAACAGTATTTATTTAAAAATAGCAAAGTCTGTGGACTATACAAAAACCTTCTTCTGACACCAGTGTCTTAAACAGTAGTGTATCATCTTTAAGTATATATATATTATTTTTATTTTTTTTTTCATTTTTTCATTTGAAGCTTTAAATAAAGTATTTTGCAATTCACAAAACACATTTTCTTAAATGGGTCATACGGTGGTACATGCACTTTTTCAAGCTGTTTGAACTGAAATGTGTGATAAAGATCCACTAGTAGTTTTCTTTTGATTTAATAAAAATAAGTTGCCCCTTCTGAAATCAAGCCATTCTCAAATACATGTTGGTGTGGCTTCACACAGACAGAGGCCACACCCACAATAGATGATTGACAGCAGCGTGTCACTCAGACAGAACTTGTGTCTTTTTTTTATACTAAGCAACAAGTTGAAAGAGTTACTGAAAGGTAGAAGAGAGTGAAGAGCCACAAAAGGAGTGTAGGAGGATTGGTTGTGGACAGAAAGACAGAGTAAATATTTCTACTATGCAGCTCCTTCTGTCCAATCCCAGAAAACTGAGTAACAAAGAATAGTTAATATGATGATGATTTCTAATGTTAGACAATGTCACAAATCAAATCTGTATATACCCAATTATCTAAAATATTTTAAACACTAAATTAAAAGATGGGGAAAATCCACCATGTAGCTCTCAAATCATATTTAAGCTGCCATTAAATGTTACATACTGAAAAACACAGGTCTTGACAAACACAAAAAAGTGGATTTAGTATGGTTGAAATATAGTGCATGAGTGTTTTTACAGAACTTTTATCATTTGTGAAGTTTGAGAGTAACATGCATTGTATGTTCGATGGGAGAAAGAAATTTGATTTATTTCTTTTCTTTTTTTGTGACCTATACTGTCATACCCATAATTATTTTCTGACTGCAAAAACATAATAGAAAATAAGAAATATATGCTACTGGAAAGGATTTGTGCACTCATTATAAAGTCATTTTGTACTATAAGCTCCAAAAGCTTCCATATAGCTCTGGGACGTGATGTTTCTAGCAAAACAATATTGAAGATGATAACAAAGCGGAAGAAAGAAAAGAGAGTCAAAAGAAAATTCAATGGTGACATTGTAGAGTACATTACAGAAAGTAATAACTGAGCCTAACACCCTAGCAAACACTCCTCAGACTGTAAATTGGATCAAAGAATGCAATCTTTCACAGTGCCAGGGTGGTCTTGGTTTTAAGGCAATCATTGGCTGTTGTTTTCTTTTTTTCATTTGTATGTCACAAAAGATAGGTAAGAGGTTTTTTTAACTGCCATGCAACATCTCCAACTTATATCACTGCAAAAATAAAAAGCTTTTGTAAGTAATTTGGGGGTTTTAAGGACCACAGCTCTCAGGTTAATGAGGCAAGAGTGCAAGCAGACAGAGGCTTATCTCCACATCAAGATAGAAAAGGTAGAAAATAAATGGACTATAACAAATGTCCATTGATTATGACAGTTCAGCTTCATGGAATTTAGTGAGAGCAAATTAAGTCAGGGAGAGAAGCTTCTGGATTGGTGTTGCAGTGAAAAGAACAAGGTTTTCTGATGTTGTAGGAAACATTTCACACTGAATTTATGATGCTGGGAACAAACTCAAAATCACACAAAGCCAGTGCTCAGGAAAACAAATGCTGCCTGACACAACGGAAAATTGCACAGAGTATTAAACTCTACTGCAGCAACATCTGTGAGAATAAACATTAATGAACTCTGTCATTTTGTGTCATAAATCTTGAATATTTCCCCCAAAATGTAATTTCCATTACATTTCAAATTATGTATTGTATTTAATTCTGAAGTGGAAGTGACAGGGAAGACTTTAGAATAAAGCTTGTTAAAGGGTATGTTAAAGCTAACATATTTCATCTCAGGTACGCTGCTCACTGAGTTATATGTTAAATGATTAATTGTGATTAATTACATGCAAAATAAAAGTTTTTGTGTGTATTTAGAATGTATATATAAATGTAAATGCACACACATGCAATATTTTGAAAATATTTACATGTATTACATGTAAAATATACACAAGTATACATTTATGTTCATTTCATTTCTTTCTTTCTTTTACATACATCTATGCATGTGTGTGTATTTCTTATATATATTTATATATATTCTTATAGTATTATATATACTGTATATATATATATTTAAAATGTATTATGGGCAAAACTGTGTATGAAATTACACTTTCAATTTTATAAATAATTTGTATATTTTAACACAAATTAGCATTCAAAAGTTCAGATCAGTTAGATTTTTTTTAAGATATATATATTATTTTAATTTGCTTAACATTTAAGAAATACAATGTCAAGGCTTCCACAAAAATATTATGCAGCACAACTGTTTCCAATATTAATAATAATAAGAAATGTTTCTTGAGCAACAAATTAGCATACTGAAATGATTTGTGAAGGATCATATGACACTGAAGACTAAAAAAAGCAGCTGTTTTACGTTAATAATTTTTCATAATATTACTGCTTTCACCATTTTTGATCAAATAAATGCAGTCTTGGTGAGCTTAACATTTTTTTATCAACCTTACAGCAGTGTAAATATATATATATATATATATATATACAATTAATTTTCATTGTGGACTTTAATATTGTTCAAAACTGAAAAATATAACTGTATGTTACTTTAACAAAAAATAGAGGAAAAAAAAACATTGAAACATAGCATTTGCAAATCTCATCCTATTTTTGTGCTGTTTTATTTGATGGATATCTAAGGCTAAACACAAAGATGGCTAACTGTGAGTCATCCAGAACAACAAAAAACATTCAAACCACGCATGAAGTCAGTTTGAGACACATGCTTCAAAATCCCCGAGTGGAAGTGCACAGGAGGATTGTGACAGTAAAGACGACTCTGTGGTTGTGGGAGGCTCGTGGTGAATATGACGACAGAGAGCAGTCCTGCCCTCACATCTCCCTCTACAGCTGCTTTCAACCGGAAAGATGAGAGCTGAAGCCTGACTGAAGTGACAGCACGTCTGGAAAAAAGCACTTCTGTGTGTCCTTGAGAAGCCGGGAGAGAAAAGTCCCTTGATGTCTGAGTAGGCAAAACTCACACACATATACACACACAATACAATGCTGTGAGAGGTGTCTAAGTGTTGCTCTGATCGCCTTAAGTCCGGTTACGCTGTGACAGCTGACAACGTTGTCAAGAATATCCTTAAAACACTTCTTGAATAAAGTATTCATCAGCCAGTACCTCACACCAAGACTCTACAACAACAGCGGCTCATCTGCATTGAAGCATGTGCGTTTCAAGGCTGCTTCCGTATTCCTGTGAACATCTCTGAAATCCCTTCACTTCTTGCCAGGATCCCGAGAATACAATACAGAGATCTGAGAGATTATGAGAGCGATCTTTGCAGCTGTTTTAGAATGAGCGAGGGGGGCCTATACTGGCAATCATTATAATTAACCCTTTCATAATAGCTCCATATAAACAGTCAGTGATTAGAAAACTTAATCTGGAATCAAAACAACACCTGTTACAATACAATAAATCAATCAAACATGATTTTAATCCTCAAATTTCTCTTCAGACTCGCTGCTTGTGGAGTCTGGCATACACATGAATATAATGTAGCCTTAAAAACATAATTATATTTCCATAATCTGGAATAGAGGATGCACATACCAGCTGATTTTAGTTGTTCTGTTTATGTATGATCACCTAGGGTGACAAATAAGCCAATAAAATAATAAAACATTAGCCTTCATTGCAGATATTTATTATAATTATGATTATATCGATTCAATGGTTTTGTATTCCTTACTTGCCCAGTTGTATGTATAGAAAAAGAATTTGATATAATTTTATGTACTCGTTATACATATAAAATGTCCATCCAGCATAAATTGAATCCATTTGAATTATGCATTTTTTAACATAAACATGAAGCATGTTTGTCAGTCATGCATGAATGAAATACTTTATATATTTATCACCAACACATTTCTTAATGTTCTGTCTCTCAAAAATACAAAATATGATTTAAATCAAATTAAATGGATAGAAAGAGTTAATAATAAACTATGGTTTGAGTTTTTGAGTGCAGAAGGCTTTATTAACTGTTTTATTAAAGTATACATGACAAATTTGCATCATATTAGTTATGATGAGTATGTTGTATGTAATTTTTCAAAATCATTTTGAAGGTACACTGACTTGTAATAAGGCCAATAAGGCTTCTGTTTCTTTCCCGCGCTCTCAAATGTCTTTTTGAGATATTTCGTAAAATGGTAAATTTGCCTTACTGTAGCAACACTGAAAAATTTATGAAAGTGAATTTTGCTCAATTAAGTGTAGTGTGCTCCAAACCTACAGTACAGTTGTTCTAAATGTATTAGTTTATGCTAAAACTGTGAAATCCAGAAGCACGGTAATTTTATATGCAATTCAAATGCATAAATCTGAAAATAAGGCCAAGACATTTGTGATTGTTAAAATGAACCTGAAAATGCATTTCTATAATTGTAATATTTTATGTAAGTAATTGTATGGCAGTCGCATGCCCCATCCTTAAGTGCACTTTCCCAGCACAAGCATTCTGTCATGTTTCCTCCTCAGCTTTATTTATTTGCAGTGAGTGGAGATGTGCCGTGAGAGATACTGTGCCGTACAGGAAGGCAGCGCAGATGTAATCATCAAACAAATCTCCTGCCTTCTGTTATTTCCTGCCTTCCTTTGATCATTTTTCTACTAAATATAAATGGATGTTTCCACACAAGATTATTGTGAATGGAATAGACAAGCTCTCTAACACACTAACGCAGTACTGGGCTGACGCAGAAATGGTCAAAGCAAACATTTGAAAACACTAAAGGGTGAATTTGATTAAAAGATTTTAAAAATGACGACCTCTTTTGCATGCAGTACTTTAATGTAAATATTTTAATTGTAATATAGTACAGTTCTGTGTCATCTTCACGTGTATTATATTTTCAGCACAAACACTTTAAAATTCTTTGCAAACAAAGCTTATTGAAGTATATTTACAAGAAAATAGCATTTCAATCTTTCAAATGTTTCTTTGTGATTGTGAAATTTATTAGCAATGCAGGCTTATTGTATCTAGCATCATATTAATGACACCAATAGCAGCAGAAAGTTTGTGTACATTTTAAAGAACATGGCAGCCATAATTTATTAAATAATAATCAAATAATGGGGTAGAATGTTATGCAAACCATGCAACCATGTACAGTACAACACAACTATGTTATTAGTGGAAGCACGTCCTGATTTTGCGGAGTTAGACATGTTCCTAGGTCACATTTCAGATGTGTGATGCATTTTATAAAACAGTTCCACTTAATTCTTCTGTTTCTTTAATATGATCAAGGCAAAAGTTCACCTAACAAAATTTACATTTCTCCGGTGAAAAGGTTGGGCTTTCTGAGTCAGGCGAGAAATATACACAGATCCAGCATGTTAACATTTTCAAAACATATCCGTCATTTTATTGTGAAAGGAGAACAGGGGATAAGGCACTGAAGCTCTGAATGAAACATTATTATGGATTATGCACTATGAACCAAAAGTTCAAACGTCTTAATGATGCATTTGTTTCTTACAATCAAGCAGCTTTTCTGTTGACAAGATGTTATAGGGTTAGTTCACTCAAAATTAGCCTGTCTTTTACTCACCTTCGAAGGTGTATGTCACTCTTACCACAGTCAGCAGAAGTGTTTATTATGTTGAAATATGAATTTTTATCTTACAAAACCGCATGGATTCACTTCAGGGGGCCTTTATTTACCCACCAAAGAGGATGTTTTATTCTGAATGCATGCTTTTTATTTTACAACTGTATACAGCAAACACCCGTTTATCCCCATTCGAAGGCTTGGAGGGGACAGGACATTTTTAATATAGCTCTGATTGAAATCATCTGAAAAAAAGAAAGTGACATATAGGATAGTTAGTAAAACACAGGCTAATTTATATTTTCAATGAACTAACCCTTTAAAAAATTGGACTGGGTTTGCCTGTGCATTATTGTGACCTATTCACTGCAGAAGATTGGTGAGCAAGTGATATAATGCTAAACATCTCCAAATCTGTTCCAATTAAGAAACAAACTCATTTGCATCTAGGGTAGCCTAGGGTGAATATATTTTTAGTAATGTTTTATTTTTGGGTGAACTATTCCTTTAATTGGTTATTAAGTTCTAAACATAGTTGCGCAACATGCAAAATTGAATTGCATTATCTTCTTTTGTAGCAGGAATTTTTCTCAAGCAGTGTGCGCATTACGAATCAGTTCATTTCCCATAATCCCCAGGTGTCCAAGAACAGTAGGAGCTTGATGTGTCTCCAGAATCTACCACGGAGTGTGCCAGTGGCTCATGGTGCAGCGCGAGCGTGACATGACAAGAGTAATTTATCAAACTATTACTCACGTAATGTGCTCTTAACTGGAAGCGGCATGTGCATACATATCGTCATAAATGTCTAGAGAGCGAGGACACTGCGCCTGCCATCATCACTGGAGAAGCAAGAATAACTACCCTCTTCACTGACGAATACAAGACATTTAGATTTATGAGTCTGACTGAAGCTCTCTCAGGAATAGTGATGTCTCTGTGGAAACGAGTGGAACTTATGCACGTGTGAATGCCTGTCTCGCTGATGGCTGATTCCATTCTTGTTTGCATGTGAAATGAGAATATGCAGGCCTGAGGACAAGATGTCCCTGATCATCTTGACATCCTGCTGTATCTGTAATGGCGTGATAAAGTAAGTGTTATATGCCCACACTGATCTGATTATTAGGCTTTTTACAACAACAACACAATCCCTGCTGTGTATCTGCTTTATTGTCATGATGCAAGTCACAGTGGCAAGAAGTTTAGCTGATTTATTTTGTCTGAGAAGAGCTGAGGTGATGTTTTCTCTATGATAGCCTAGTGTTATTTTCCCCCAGCTGTCCTACTGTTTCAAAACCAGGAAGCTCAAGACAGCTCTTCTCTTACTGTGCTGCATGAAAAACATCTGCCGGAACTTTCCCCGGCCTCATAAAAAAATTAACCGCTTTGTAGATGTATTTCTTTTGGGGGGATTAACACAAAATTAGCATTGACATACACGCTGGCAACAACTCAAACTGTACAGTATATTATAGATTTGGTTTCAATCCATGTTGTTACATTTTTAAAAGTTAATAGTCTACACCTGGCGTTCCACTTGAAATCATCTGTCAGTCAACCACTAAACAAAAACAAGACGAGAGAGAGAGAGAGAGAGAGAGAGCGTAGTTTAAAGGAAATATTGAAAATATATGTTATTTAAACCAACAAATGGAAGAAATAAAATAAGTTGAGGTAAATGCAATTTTGTTTTTAATTATTATGAATGAATTATTATGCATACATTTAAATTGGAAATAAAAATGGACAAATACGTATTGGAAATGTTAGTAACTACATTATATATGTTTGCATATTTTCTGTTTATTTTCAATATTGTTGAAAAAAAAATCATTAAAATTTAATTTAGGAGAAACAGAGTGCAAGTTTTCTTTCTTTTTCTCTGCAATCAGAAAACTGTGAACTGGTCTAAACAGGGCCAAATTGTTTGAGCGCACCAAATCATTTTGTCATGGGTAGCGAATTATGCGACATCCAAAACAAGTTAAGTTTTAAAACAAGTTTTATTCTTCTTTGTGCTTTTTTTATTGTATTTTTCTTCTCGATAATGCTCTAGATGAAATGACGAGTTGGGTGTCAGCCATTCCACTGTGTTTGTCCACTTGTCTTTGTGCGTTAAAGCTCTCTGCTGGCTATCAGGAGAGAGGCCAGGCTGTTTGTCATCACTTTTTTGGCAAAATATCAGCCAATTTGCCAGTTCCACACTGCTCTGTCTCGGACAATCGGGTCATGCTGTCCCTTGGACCTCTGGGGAGGGCATTAATGAAAACTCAGGGGAGTGCCAGATTAAAGTGCAGCCATCCTCCATCGCCTCCACCACAATGATTTATCGCCAACAACACTAACCCCGCAACTCCTACTGAACTAATAGCCTTTGCAGAATAAACCATGTCTCAAAGTAGATAAAAATGCTTGTGGTGTCAGATAGCACTTTCCTTTCTGCCAGATTCGGTGCATGACAAATATATCACTGCTTCAACAAATAACACCCCATGCTAGCAATTGCTTCTTTGAAATGTAACTCTCTTGTAACATCCTTTTATAAAAATAAAAATAACTAAAAATAAGTCTGGCCATCTCTTTGAGTCTGGACGTTCTACAATTGATCCCTTACTTAGTGCTGTTTTTATTGATCAATTTTGATACTAGAATATAGATGGAACATTTACACAAAAATTAACATTTAGCATATTACCTTTTTTTTTTTTCCCTGCAGTGAATGGGTGCCGTCACTTCAAAAACATCTGGTAAAATCATCACAATAATCCACACAATGCCAATCGATCAAATGAATGTCTTGAGAAGTGAAAAGCTGTATTTGTATGTGCTGTATGTGAAAAGCAACATTTAAACATAAAAAACAACAATTCAGTGTGTAAAATACAGGTATAATTATATAATTAATTCTATATTTATATATAATTATAATTTATATAATTGTCTAAAAAGTGTGTCAGTCCTAATTTCTAAATTAACATGCAGAAGAAACGAAAAAGTCTCTTATTTTTTACTATATGTATATATCACAACAACTATACAGTTCTCAGCACCATAGTGAACTGACTGTAGAAACATTAAGAAGCTATTTCTTTACTTACACTTTCATGTTATTGTTTGTAATCACTTTCAAATGTTTTCTATTTTCAGTTGACTGTAGAGCATTTGTCTATCTGCCTCTGCAGCTTTAATAACATTTTAATGTCAGACTTAATTTGCAGCCAGTGTGAGGATAAAATTAATTCAGCCTTTCCACTTTCTAAACAAATCTAACTCAATGTCGCGCTGTTCATTCTGAACATACTGTAAGGTTCGTCTAAGCAAGAGAAGGTAACTAAAGTGGGTGAAGCTTAGAAAATGGTCAATCATTACAACTTGGCACCATCTATGTGAGAATCTGTACATTGAGCCAATATCATGAACGTTGATAGAATATGTATTAAATTGCTCACTTTAGAGGCTGAAAAAGTATCTTTGATGTTTGAGATAGAAAGCCCAAAAACAATCTGGTTATTTCTCTGCCATTATTTGGACAAATTGAGCTATTTCACCAAGAAAGGTTTGATTGAGTTTAATGGGACATTACTGAGATGCTTTTGGGCAATTTTCTCTCTTGCTCTATCTAAATTGTGATGTGCCTTTTATTTTATCTCATGTCTGGCTGGTCGATGGAAAAAAGAAGCTGAATGTAAAGACTGTGATGAAGAAAATGACCGATAGCGCCTGGTGTGTGTCGAGAAATTAATTGTGTTGCTCAGGCTATGTCTGTCACTAGGCCTATTGAGCTCTTAGCAGCTTGCCAATGATGTCATCCATTCATCGACAGGCGCTGTTAAAAGCCCTGGATTTGATGGAAATGCAGCCTCATTAATATCTAAATCCTTTGAAAAGATGAAATGCTGGCAAGACTGGCTTCTCAATCTTTTTATGAAACAACAATCAAAATGGGCTTTTTTGCTCTCTGACGCATTTAGTTCTTGTTATTGTTGCTTAGGAATAAAAAAAATGAAAAAAAAGGTTACAATCTGACATTTTTATTCACCTCACAATTAGGTATTAATAAACTAATTGGCTTTAATCTAATTAAAATAGAAACATATTTTTGTGTTTTTTGGTTTATACACACTAGCAGTGTGGGAAATGATTTGTTTAATACAAATATAATGTCTTATGCTAAACAGCACTGCATGTATTATTATTTACTTAAAGTTGAGTAAAACAAAATCTAAAGATTTTTAGATAGAATGCTAAATCATTACTCCAGTCTTCAGTGTCACATAATGCTTCAGAAACCATTCTAATATGCTGATTTGCTGTGCAAGAAACATTGTGACTGGTACTCAGTTACTAATAATGAACATTATTATCAATATTAAAGCACCTTGGACAATGAACATTGTAATTATATTGTGCTATATAAATAAATAATAATATTTCTTGTCTCTTAATATATCAAGATAATTTGATTAATAGAAAAAAAAGAATA
>JAUMHR010000069.1:11913939-11924279 GCA_032361145.1 Enteromius fasciolatus
GTAAGACTGAAATTGGTACCCTGACTCACTGTTTATGGTCATGTCGTTTGATACAAGATTACTGGTGTAACATACTTTGTGAAATGGAAAAGATTTTGGGTTTGGATCTAGATTTAAACCCTGTGTCATTGTTACTATAGGATTGCCTGATAGAAAGGTAATTTCTAACAGAAGGCTCTTTAATGTCAAGACGTTTGCTGCACGGAAAAACATTCTTTTGCAGTGGACCTCTGATAAAGCCCCCTCAGTGAATGTTAAAAAAATTAGACATTTGAGCTACTTTTTTATTTTATTTTAATTTAAATTTTTTTATTTTATTTATTTATTTTTCTCTTAAGATCCAAATTAATGGAAGTTGTTAATGTCTTTGCCTATTGTACATTTTTGTGAAAAATCAATAAAAAAAAAAAAACAACCAATGGCTTTGGCAACACTGATATCAAAAAAGAAAAAAGAAAAAAATGCATTCAAAATAAAAGTTTTTGTTTACATGATATATGTATGTGTGCTGTGTATATTTATTATGTATATGTAAACATACACATGCATATATATATATATATGTGTGTGTGTGTGTGTGTGTAAAAAAAAATTTATATACTCCAATAATTGGTTTTATTTGTCTTCAAAATACTCATTATATTAGTCTTATTTTATACTGTTCTTCATTTAGTTACTTACATTTTCAAAAAAATATACTGTCTACATAAAAATTCTGCTTTCACTGTAATATGTTACTTGCTGTAAGTCATTTTTGTAATTATTTGTTCAATTTTTTTAGTGAAAATTGTTTCTGCACTTTTTCAAAAACTTCTAGCACATAGTAATATTAACTAATACTATTCTATTGTTTTTTCACATCGTTCTCTGTGTACTTTTTCACAATAAATCAACAACTGATGTGTTTGTTACCTGAGGTGCAATATGCTAGATATGCATTGACGGAGGTGAAATATGCTAGATATGCATTGACGTCAAAATATGACATATCTGACCTCTGAATGCAGCGATTCACCATTAAGAATTCTGTATTGAAGCCGTGTAATCAAAATAAAGCAGATTGTGGTTTAAACCACTTCCGTGCTCCGCATCACAATCGTCCAAACTGATTGTTGTAGGAATGTCACGAGGATGACATTTGGAGATTTGGGATAAAACTGCTACACTGCTGTATTCCTTATAATACAACCTTACCATATCTCTCTCCAGTTCCCAAGTGCATCCCTGATTCATGTTAGCAGCCATTTACAATCAGCATTTCCTCTAGAGCCTGCAACCAAAATCTTGTACTGTTTTTTTAGCTTATTCCAGAACTGATGCATTTCTGGGAGCATAAAAACCTTTGACTTTGACACACATTTCTATTTTTTAGCATTTAGCATCATAAACTCTGCTAAATTTAGTAAAATTCAGTGAATAGCAGTTTGATACTTTAAAGGCCCTTGGGATAAATAAAACACAAGAAAGGATCTTCTCAAACCAGTCTCCTACAAGATCAAGCTACTGAACGTGAGATCTTGCCGGCAGCGCTATATCAAAATCATCACATTTAACTGCTGTTTATTGCAGCAAATAGCCCGGAAGCACCTGCAACCACACAAGAGCTGCATACTCCCAAAATGAATGAGTCTGTTTAGAGAATAATTCAAATTTAACTGCCTGATCGATGGCTCTGATTGTGTGTTTGATAGGGATGGTCCCCGGGGCCGGCTGGAGCCCGGAGCCGCATGCACAAACCTCTTTGCCTCAGATATTAATTAATGCATAGATTTTCTGTCAGGCATGGCACAGTATTGTAGGAGCCCAATAATGCTTTTAAATACAGTATTTTACATCTGCATTGATCTCTGCACCTCAGGGCTTGACTTGTTCAGCAAAACAACAAACTTAAAGAATTGGGAAAGTTTTCACATTAGATAAGACTATTTAACAGGGGTGTGCAGAGATTGTCCCTGCATTGCAGTATCCTCTGAAGAAGAGAGAAAGCATTGATCCTGCACCATTTCAACATCTGTGCCTGTCTAGAAAATGGAATATCAATGTACTATGGTATATGTCTGTTTTAGTTTTTTTAGTGTCCATGTATTGAAAAATCAATGATTTGCAAAATATATTGCTTTATGTTTGTTCTACAGCAATAAATAAGTAAATAAATGCAAATTCTACATAATAATAACAGGGCTGGAGACAGGATAAAAATAAAATAACATTTTGAAGCATTTGAAATATTGAAAATTCTACAAAAACAATGATAATAAAACTAGGGATAGGCAAAAATGTATTCATAATAAAATATATATTCAAAATATTGAACATCTAGATGACACTACTACTACAACAATAAATAATAATAATAATAATAACACTAGGGATAGTCCAGAAATGTATTCATGATAAAATTAGAAACATTTAACATATTGAACATCTAGATCAAACTACTACTGTTATAATAATAATAATAAAACTATGGATATTCCTGATGAAATAAAATATAAAATACTTTGAAACATTAGAAATACTGAACATTCCAATCTATAATAGACAGTTTATTTTGAAAAATATGTTTATTATTGTTGCTGTTATTTTTATTAATCATCATCATCCTGAAACGTTCTACACTATTTCTATAGGTCCCTAATGAAATATTATTGTGGTAAGTAAATGATGTGAATTTAGTTGGCGGAGTTCATGAAAGAAATTTACTTTTAACTTTGAATTCAGGTTGGGTCCAAAAACAAGAGTCCAAAGGTAATTAAAATTTCACTTTTTACTTCCCCTATCTCATAATGCAAGGGGTCTGGAAGCAAGGTCCCATATCAGTGGAGAAGGCCAGCAGGGAAATAACACTGGCCCAGCCTGTGTGGGCAATAGCTGCTCACTGCCATCCAAAGTGCAGTCAGATTTCCCAATCCCCATCTGTTACACTGAGAGAGCCATTGGATGCAGGATACTGGCTGCAGTGGCTGACAGTGCGGTCCCATTTCTTTCCATCAGCACATTACTCAGATAGCTCATCAGGGTGACAACTAACCTGCTCGCAGCCGCCAGGCGCAACAAGCTGAGACAGTGATAAAGATGCACTTTCAAATTCCTGCAATGGTGGTCTGCGAGTAGAGGTCTTCGTTGTCATTTCACTGATGTTGATATACACACTGCTTGTGTGTCACATCTATTTTTAGCACTAGGAAAAATTTTGAAAGTTATGTCACGGACGCAGAAGGAAGGGTTGATGAATATGTTCTGCCGTTTATCTTCTCTGTGTCCAACTGTGTTTTATCACAAGCCATGCATCTGGACGGGAAAGCCTGAAAAGTCAATGAGCTTTTGGGTCATTCGGTTTAATAAGGTAGTTTTAAAAGTAATCATTCTATAAGATGAAAATGTGTTTCAGGATTATTAAATTGGTTGGTCCCCATGCAAGTTTATAAATTAATATATATATATACACATTTGGACATAATTGAATGTTCAGTTTATTATTAAATAGTTTACTATACAAATTCATGAATAATTTAAAATTTAATAATTTAAGTCTCATTCTAAGAAAGAAAGAAAGAAAAAAAAGATTGAAAGAAAGAAAGAAAGAAAGAAAGAAAGAAAGAAAGAAAGAAAGAAAGAAAGAAAGAAAGAAAGAAAGAAAGAAAGAATAAATTGACGAAAAGAAAAAGAAATAAGGAAAGAAAGAAAGAAAGAATTATTTGCATTTGATTATTGAATCTAGAGAATAAAATAAAATAAAATATATATTGCTGTATCTGCATTTAATACATAAATAAAATTAAAATAAATTGAATAAATAAATACATTTAAATGAAACCTGTTGTATTTAAAACAAAATCCGTAATACAAAAATAATCTAAAATATAATACAAAAAATCTATTCTAATAAATGTAATTATTCTGTTGCTGTATTTAGAATAGCATTGTACTTAACACACAATAAAATAATAAAAAATAATAATAACTCTGTTGATTTATGGATATTGTGGATAAAATAAATGTTGCTATATTGGGGGGGGGGGGGTTATTTGACACATAAAATGAAATTAAGTAAAATAAATATGTTGCTGTATTTAAAGAATAAAACTGTATTTAGCACATATAAAATAATAAAGTATGGTATTTATGTTGCTGTATTTAGAAATAATCCGAATTTACAGCTAAAATAAAAAGAAAGGGACACTTGTTTTGTAGAATAACCTTTATAATCCAGAAAGCATATTGTAGTTTACTGTTTTGCATGAAAGAGCTACATGGCCATGCACCACATCTTGATCTACATGAAGGACGGACAGCCAGTGACCTCCATCTGATTACATCCATCCAGGCATTTCTTAATGTGCCTCTGCTATTTGGGCTGAAATTACACTGCTGTCTCTTTAAAAGGACATACTTTTTACAGCAAGAACAAGAGTTCATCAACCTTTATAAGCCTGACTATTTTTCCAACGGCAGTTTGCAGAGCCTGCCTCAACTAGCTGCCTACATGGCATTTCATTACAGTTGGTTTGCGAAAAATATTTCAGGTGGGACATACGACGGCAGTGGGTGCTATCTGAAAGCAGAAATAACCTCTATCTCGATCCTGATAGATAAGGATATAAGAAGGCAAGGTAGTGGCGGTGCATGTCGCAAAAGACATTAATGTAATGGAATAAGTTGAGAGCCCTCCGTCAAACTCAGTGCTCTTCGCCGCTTCCTTTCCTGCTGCTTGTCTGTTGATTCATGCCAGATGAATTGCCTCTCCGCCAGCCTGCCCTCTCTAACTCGATGTAAAAGCCTTGAGCTCAGTGCATAATTCATTAGCAATGTGATTAGCTTCAAGTGCTACACTGATCGGTTGAACTGAGCTGGAGCTAGAAAAGAGCAAGGCAAGGAGACTTTCAAATAGCTCCAAGCTTACACATTAAACATGTGCTTCTAAATCCTAACCACATAATTAACTACCGCAAGTATTTCAATATTTTGTTTCATGTCGCACGTAACGCTAACATTATGGGATGGGTGTTATTATACTAGTGCTGCTCCGTTTTGATAGAGGCCATAAACTATAATCGCTCTTGAGTACCAGCCTTATTAACCTCTTCTCAGATGGATTGGTACACAAGTCATCAATTTGCTCCTAGAAAACTTGCTTTAAGTTCGCCGTCCATCTTTGTCAGGAACAATCGCCAACTTCATCACTCAAGCCAGGGAGGCGAGCGAGCAGGATTGGCACGGCGGTTCTTGTGACTTTCTTACTCCCCGCTGCCAGATTCGGCCTTCTTCCCATGTTCTGTCAGAGGGGTTCTTCCAGAAGGTTGTCAAGGGCAAGGAGAGAAGTGATGCCCCAGTGGTAACATTTCCAGTGTGCTTTGCCAACCGGATTATGCACGCTATCTGCAAGCGGTCAGGCCTCAGTGGGGTGTCATGAGTGGACTATCCAGGACCTCCCTAATCTGTTAGAAGCAGCTGAATATGTGTGGTCAGAGAGAGGTCAGGCTTCAGTGCCTAGCAGAAATCTGCTGAAAAGAGGGTACTTTGGAAGAGACGAGCATGCTCATAACAAGCTGTGCACTTAAGAATGCCTCTTAAACTGCAATTCAGATCATAAATTTAAACTGAATTTAAAGTGATGTAGCAAACAGGATGCATTATTGGAGGAAAGACAAACTTTAAGTGTAGAAAAAAAAAAAAAAAAAGAGGGAAAAAAGACAGACACATAGATAGGAGGACATTGAGACAGACCAATAGACAGAAAGACAAAAGGACAAAATTAGATAGATAGACACAGAGACAGACAGAAGATAGAAATAGACAGACAAAAAGAAAGAAAGAAAGAAAGAAAGAAAGAAAAAGAGCTAGATAGACAGACAGATAGAAGGACATATAGAGAGACAGATAGACAAAAGGACAAAGTTAGATTGATAGATAGACAGATCATAGAATACAAAATGCAGGATATGGCCAATTTATTTCAAATTCAAACTCATGAATTGAAAGGGTGCCAATTCTTCAATTCTCAGTTTCGCACAACCCTGGAAAAAGGAAGTCACACAAGAAGGAAGATAAATGCCTCAGCCATCTTTCCTTTTTTTTTTGCACTCTCAGCCTATTGTTATTACAATCTCTGATTGAAAGCTTCAGTTCACACCTTATTGAGTTTTGTGCAGTCTTTGCAATTTCCTGCAAAGTTGCCCGTTATTTCCATTTCACCCTGTGCAAGCATGAGCCGGAGTCTGTCGGGAGCTGTCCGTGGTGCTGAAACCTGAGCTTTGCCAAACTAAACTGAACACTTTCCACTCTGTTCAACTGCTTTTGTTTCCCTCGCTAAACTCCTGGAGTGACTGCTTCTATTTTGTCACCAAGTCTTCAGGGATGACGTGCAATACTCCTAACCTCGCCTTTAATCCACAGTGCAACAGTAAAGAAATAAAATTCAGAGCTGCACTAAGGGCCAATTTACACTGAGGCCGACTCTTGAGGTTTTTAAGCTTGGGGAGCAAATGAGCCAAATCGATCAGGAATGCTGTCTCCTTTGGTAATGAGGAGACACAGGCCTCCCTGTGGAGAGAAGAACCTGGACTGCACGCAGGCTGGAAGGCAGCCTATTCACAATGAGCTCCCTAGAGAAATGACGGTGGCCCAAACAGCCACAAAGGGCTCTACTAGAGACCAATTAGGGACACTGCAATGTCAGGTAGAAAGTGGGTGAGTTGAAAAGGTTGCTTCTTTAAACCTACAGATACAAGTCAAAGTGCATTTTTGGGTTTATTATCTTACAACCAATGTCTGAAGTAGTTGGTGTAGCTTTCAGCCATGCAATACATTACTAGTGGAGTTTTGCTTCTGTCCTGTTTTTAGTTATGTGGCAGAGTACTGAAGCCCACAGAATAACTAAGTAATAATAATTATAATAATAACGCAATGGTCACTTTTTATCTCACAATTCAGACTTTTGCCATATTGCAAAATATAAACACAGAATCGCAAGTTTGTGGCAATAAAAACTCTGAATTCTGACTTTTTTCTTCACACATTTTTTTTATTCAGCTGCGAAAAGAAGCTTCCATATTTGTCACAATGACTAAAGCTTGAGAAGGTTCCACTAGCTCTCCTCCGCACCGGTGGAGAAAACAGCAGGCGATGACGGCTTTCATTTTCACACCCTCGCTATCTAACAGGCCTGAGGGCATTATGTTTTAATAACAAATCAATAGCTTGGAGAAACTCCATCCTAACAGCAGCCAGAGCTGACAAACTAGCAACAAAACCCAGTTATCCTTTCAAACGTTAATGTATCCTAACATGTAGCACAGGAGGAGGCGGCTGAAAATACAATCTGAAAGAATGGGTGCAGTGAAACAAGGTTATTCCATGAAATGTGAATGGGAGATGCAATGATGAAGATAGCAGGAAATTATTTCTATGCATGGGAAGCCTTCCACTTGCAGATATAATATGAGTGTTTAATTGAAACATTCTCCCCGCAAGTTCTGCTTTCTAATCGATAGTTTTGCCTCAGGCTGGCTTAACGGTTGTTGGAGAATGGGGAGGTGGGATGGGGGTAAAAGGGGAAGGAAATGTGCACGCAATTAATTGTAAATGGAGCTCTGCAGATTGAGCAAATTGCACGGGTCATAGAATTCGCAAGAACTCAGTTCAGCTGCCGTTTCCCTCGTAGATTGAAGCCCTCCATCTTGCGCCATGGGCTAATGAACGGCCTGATTGCTTTCCTTAATGAGAATCACACTCTGGGAAATAGGTTCCTGCATCAGAATGGAACAGTGGGTCAAGAATAAAAAAAAAAAAATCTAATTTGTCACTGATACAAACTGCATCGCTTTCTCTCGTCCTATTTTTTTTTTTTCAATACAGACATTCTGCTTGGATTTTAAAGGCCAGTCTGACAAAGCTAAGTCACTTCACAAATTCAAAATGCTTACAGATAAATATATCTGTTCCATATCAGTAACTAGCTGATGTTTAATGCATATTTTATCATGTAATGAATCAGCCGGTATTGTATATTCTGCTGTGCATAAGCAAAAAATCAGCAACAAATATTAGAATGATTAGTAGGACCATGTCATACTATAGACTGGAGTAATATTAGCTAAAAATTTAGCTTTTTATTACAAAAGAAAACTTGTAATATTTAATAATTGTACTCTTTCTATTGTAAATACAGCATAAATGTCTTTCAAAAACAAAAATATCTATAAACATTTTAAATAGTAGTGTACAATGACATTTGTTTGTCACCATTTATTTCTACCTGGTCTCATAAAAATATGTACGCCTGTGTACTTTTTGTGCAACACTGTGTTTATGTACTTTACTGCACGTTTCACCGCGGTTTCAAAGAGAAATGTTCACTGAGCGGCGTTAAAACACAGGTTCAATACATGAACCCTGGCACATTCCATTACGTTGATATAAGTACATCGCTGTGTTTTTACTGTCACTAAATGTAATGCTTTATCATGTTGGAAATATGCCCTACACCAAATCTAACCCTAAGTCTACACAAAAGTGTAAACAAATGCAAAACTGATTTGTTGCAAAACAAGGCATTTGTTGATGCAACCGTGTCATTTCAACTTCCTTTTACACGGATTTGAACTGTTTTGTCAAATCATAGTTACACAAGAGCTTCTCGCCTCTCAAGTAAGTCTCTGTACAACGAAAAACCTATCAAAACCCAGATATGAACCTGGATATGTGTGGTACTAACATTCAAAAGAACTTTTTAAATCTCCCAGTATATTAATAATGTTTTGAAGCCATTACATGATATTCTTCAAGTAACTGTGCAAAATGTATGCTTTATTAACTGAAGTAAATACAAATTTGTGTGAAAAATAATAAAAGTTATTTTTAACTTTTTTATTTATATTTTTATTTATAAAAGTTATAAAAGTGTTCATTTCTTTTGGAAACTGCAGTGATATGTATTTCTTGGTACGTATTTTGTGTCTCGCTAAAAAGTGGACCCAGGTACGTTAATGCCATAAGACCAGGTAGATGTATTTCGTACTGTATAATTTCAATATCACAAATTAACAATAAACTAAGTATCTGTTCATTTGTATCGACTAGAATTGTGGTATCAGAGTATGCCTACTCTCTCACAATATTGTTAACAGCTCATGGATTGGGACTCTACATTGGGAGGAGTGGATAGATAATAGTGCCTAAGGCCCAAATAATAAGACACAGACCTCATTGTCTTGGAAGTGATGGCAATATCAGGGCTTTTTCTCTGGAGAGTCACTTGCATCTTGTTTGTTCTAAGCAGAACAATTTACCAGGCTGGAGTCTCATGATTCCTGTACTTTATTAATTGACCTGAGAACACAAAAATAACCACACTGTGTCTGCACTGGTTATTGTCAATTAGACGATTCTACATGACTGCATCTCATGGTTCAACCTTGCTTACAATTACAGATTATGTCAAGCAGATGACCACAACCTCTCCACTTGCCCGGTGGGTGCTAACAAGCTGTTTTTACTCTCTAGTTTTAATTAACATAGACATAGCATGCTGTAGACACTAACTCTGGGGAACAGCGGCATTTCATAGACAGATGAGGCATGAGCTTCTTTTCCCTGAGCGCTGTGCTTTACTCTATAAGGATGCAGTAAAAGTCAAGTGGATATATGTAGCAAATGCTCTAACATATCAGGCCAGGCACAGCACATGCAAATGAGGGAGTGCAGGAAAATTGGATCGCAGGGCTTTGAAGGTTATCACCATGTGTCTGGCCACTAGCAGCTCTGTGGTAAATAAGCGTTGAGAAAAGATTGAGGGTCTCGTCTTAGCAAGTAGAAAGGTGAATCCCTTGAATCTAATAAAGAGATACTGTCAAAAACTCTCTTTGCTTCAAAAGCATTGCATCATTTGCAGCATCTGGACATGTTCAAGGATTTATTCCTTAGGGAAAAAAATGTATGAACAAGATTCGTGCTTCTTTTGACAATCTTTTTGGCTTTTTTATCAGTTGTATTTATTGTACAAAGCATATGGGGCAGAATGTGACGCTTAATAATCATTTTGGAAAATGATGAATCAAAGATGCGCAACACAACTGAGTTTACAAAGAAACAGAAACATAGCATTTCAGTTTGTTTGTAAAATTTAGCAGCGATTTATGCAAGAAAGTCTTCTTATCACAAAACAACCTTATAATAGTTCAATATGTATACATAATAGGGCTTTTCACACTGTGCTTAACCCCGGGTTATCTGCGTTCTAAACACCGCTTTTAACCCCGGGTTAAGACGCGTTTCACACCTGTAATTTGAAAGCGGTGTTAGCACTGCATTTTACCCGGGGTTATGAAACCCTGCTCCAG
>JAUMHR010000069.1:11928714-11939906 GCA_032361145.1 Enteromius fasciolatus
GTTTGTAGTCAGCAGATGCTTTCCAGATCAAGAGATCTTTAACAGACATCTTGCAGATGTACGTGTGCTATCTGGGCTGTTATACAAATTGTAATCTATGAGCCAAAAAAACGTTGTTTCTACACTATTACTCTAATAAAACCATGTTTAATTTTCAGACGAGTAGTAACTTTAATGTGTTGTTGATGAAATATAGGCTACATTATAAATCCACCCGGAATTTATATAACGTTAGATGTATCTTACGTTACGCTTGTATTTCGTAGATTTCTATGGCAATACATGCAGGAAATAATATAAACCTCTGCGTGAATAACGTTTGGTCTTCAGATTATTTCGTTATTTATGCTAGTTACTTAGTTTGCTAGTTATCTTAGGTTAAGGTTACTGTACTAGCATTTCACGTTTGATCTCGACAACACATGGTAAATTGTTGCTAATGTTGTTAGCTCACTAAGAAACATTTGTTATAAATATAAATCGATATAACAATCAATAAGTGAAAAAAAACACTACTTACTGCTTGCAGTAAGGGTTGCAATGGCAATATACGTAGTTGGAATTGACCCCTTCTTCAGTGTCAAACACAGAGCAAAGCCTGCTTCATATTGTCCCAGGTTAGAAAAACTGTCAGTGGTAAAATGGGCAGAGCAAACTAACAACTTTGAATTGAATTGTTCCGGTATCCGCTTGTAGATGAACATCAACCATGCCTGTTGACAGTCCTTTTTATTATAGGAAGGGAGTGAAAAGTGCTCACATCCCCTGCACAGGCTGGAACGTAACATTTATAGCAATGATCCGCCATTGTCGACACTGTCTTCGGATGACTTGTCTCATCTGCGCAGGTCCGGCTGGCCTAGAGCATGGGCGGGTATATGCAAAAGCGGTCAACTATTACGCCTCTAGACTGTTACGAAACAGTCTGTGCTGTGTTGGAATTTGACCTTTTTTCAGTCGTCTTTTGCAAACACTTTATATAAGTAGGAAACAATGGTGTTTGAGACTCTCAGTATGTTATTACTGTTATTATTCAACCATTCCAAGGTAAATTCAGTTTTCCATTCTATGGCACCTTTAAAGTATTTTATGCTCACCCAAGACTGCATTTGTTTGATCAAAAATACAGTTTAACAGTAATAAAACTAGTGGAAATTTTTGAATAGGACGATAAAAAAGCATACTTACTTGGAATAAAAGTCTTTTATAACATGATCAACTTTCACTTTTATTTAAACACATCATTGCCAAATGACAAGAAACTTCAAAGGAGCATTATTTGCCTAAAATAAAATCTTTTAGAACTTGACAAACTTGTCACTTTTATTTTATTAAAAGCATAACTGCGGTGCTTGTTTTCAAAAATCTTACTGACTTCAAACTTTTGAAGGATATGTGTGTGGGCAGATGTGCTGCTTCTCACAGAAATTATGTGAATTTTACTGACTTTGGCACATCAAATCTCTACTAATTTGCATAAAGTTAAATTCTTCTAAACTTTATTGTTTCACCGAACATGCCCACAGGTTGCTGTCACTCACATGGTTATAAATACACTACTGTTACAAAATAAGCAGCAAAAAACCTTGCTCAAAAATTCATTCTGTATAAACAAGGTCACTGATCAATATCCTCGTTTCCATGCAAACAGCATCACATAGGTCATTAGACCAGACTAGCTCAAACAACCTCCTCTGTACCAACAGTGATCATCTCCACTGTCACTGTGCAATCTGTCATTTAGCTTGCTAGCGGTCAGCCTTTGCCCAATCCATCAGGGAGTGTGTGCACTCCAGTGTCAACTGTATTCTGAAAAACATGAGACTTGCTGCTCACTGGGTTGTCTATGTGGCGATGGATTCATCTGTCTTCTATGCCGTAGCTGGCTTTTGTTAGTCTTAAACTGTTTATGCTCCCATTGACATGCTGTATTAGTTATATAAAATGTCTGAAAGACGGTTCTTGGAGGCCTTAAAAGGGTTCGTGGCAAAGACATGAACTTATTCCACCCTGCCATTTGATGAAATTATAATAAGCCCTCGATGTGTGGGCAGTCAAGTAAAAATAAATGTGAACTTTGGGCTAATAGTATCATGGGACTCAAGCGGGAGGGTTTAATACAAACCAGTGGTATATCTGAAGCAATGGCACAGGATTTTGAGAAGGCGAAATCTAGGTTAAAGGAAAAAATAAAAACTCTAATAAATCATTCATCAAAATGACATTTTCTAATCTAACTTATCATGTCATTTCAAACTTGCAGAACTCAAATATATATATATATATATATATAGGCTATATGTTTATTTATTAATGACATCAGAATATACAGATATAAAGAAAATAATTCCTTTTGTGTTACAGATCAGAACAGATCACGAGGTTGAGGAGATTATAATTTTTAATCCAATAACAGCTTGCAATTTCTGCAAGATTAATTCAAAATATTCAGATTAACTGAGTTCAGAAAAAAAACAAAAACTTGTGACATTTTGAATAAAAACAAGACGCGATGTAGACTGGTCTCGTATGTATTTGCTGCCACCAAGTGGCCCACTTTTGTAACGACCTAAAAACATAACCTGACAGAATGTGTGTTTTTGGCACGACTTCATTTACAAATACTTTCCCACAGTTCTTCCTTGCAATCTGAACCTGTTATTTAGTTCAGTCTGACTAAACTTTAGCCCTACTGACTCAAATGGCAATGCTTTGGAATTTACTGAACAAAATAGGCAGTTGTTAGTAGTTACTACTTGGCTGCTAGTTCTGTCAAGAGCGAGAACATGTCATCACACTGTGTAAAGGGGGAGGAGAGGAACAGAATCTAACAAATTTCCCCTGACTGGACGTGATCAAGAGACAAAGCTGAGTCATCTCTGCCTTGAGGGAGCACTGAGCTCTTTCCTGTTCCTCGATCCCCCATCTTACTGGAATCACCTCCTTCTAGAAGTCCTGAGGGGGGACACTATCACTGCCCCACTTCTGCAGAAATAAAATCTGCTGATTTGCAAATCGTAAGAACTTAACAAGGACTTTCTGTCTTTTAATGAGGAAATGCATTTTGTATTCTTTAAATGCATGAATTACGTTTAAAGTAAAATGTACGAACAAATTCTGTTGGAATGATTACAGAACAAGTAAATTTAACAATAGAAACCTGATTGTGACTACATGTATCAGTGATCATGCTTTGTATTAAGCTACACATTTATTTGCATCTGCATAGTTTGTTACGTAGACTTGCTGTCATTTTCTGTTTCCCTTTCAGTAACCATTTATTGACCGTGGCCACTTTGTTTAACAACATATTGTGAAATGTATGACATCCATACCGACATGCATCACAGTTTTGCAAGAATTATAACTCATAAAAAATAACAGAAGTCAAGTTTAATGCCACAATATGCAATGCAAACTGACTAGAAAATAGAAATTATACATTTGTGTTAAACACATTCCATTAAAGAATTTTGCATTCTTCTCCCTCCCTCAAGAGTGCAAAGAATTTCAGCTATCGCATTTTCTGCATTACTAGCGCTCTTGATTTTTCAACAAGCAATGAAAATCTGCTACTCAAAGTTAAAAACAGGTGATTAAATCAATAAATAGTCAAATAACACTGCATTATAGGCCTGGTTTCCTCCTAAACTAGGATTAGGCCATAGATTCATCAGGACCCATTAAGTTATTTTTATACACTTGTCTTAGAAAAAAGCATCACTGGTGTGTATCTTATGTCAAAACAACGTTCAGATGATTCAGTTGAAACAGTTCAGATCTACATTTTAAGTCTAGGACTAGGCATACAGTAAACCTTGTAAAACCAGAGGATAAAAGAAAAGCTGCAGCTGCAAAACAAAGTCACATAGCAAGATTTAAAGTTATATTAGTACATGGTAAAATTGCAATGAGGAAAAATAAAGTTTTCAATATGCTAATGGTTTAATCAAAATTAATTTGATTGCACTAAATGTTATATCCTATTGGTAGAAGGCATGCATAAACTGCATTAGATGTAAAAGATATTTATGCTTTTAACTGATTTGAGTCAGGTTTATGATAAGCTGCTTTATTTGGGGATTTGTGCATATGAAAAAAAATGGCATGAATTACTAAGTACTAACAAAAACTAGAATGTACCATAAACAAAAACTTTCAGAAGGCATTTGCTGTAATATACAGTATATTGTTTTAACCTGAAAAATTGATCCAAACATAATCTTCACATTATTATGTCTACAAATTGTTGATGCTTTTCAGCATTTGTTTAGCATAAAAAACTCAGTGCATACTCAGGGATTGCTGGTATCCATGATATTGAAGATAACCCAGCTGCCAAGCCAAAGACGGGTTACCAGAGTCTGCATAAGTGTCCATATGATTCTGATGGCAGGAGACCCTCGTCCCATGTTGATATCCAGGTCCTCCACTGTAGCAATCACTGCTTTGGTCCTCCCAGTGTTGACTGAAGTGTTCATGGCTGTTGTTTACGCAGTGGCTGTAGTGAGGAGATGGTACAGAGTTCGAAATGTCCTGGTACAAAATCCCGGGAGGTATCTCTGGAGAAACTGTGAGAGGCTCTGGCTGATGGGGCATGTAGTTCTCCATCGGTTCCTGGAAAGTTCCTGTCTTCCTGAGCAGAGAAGTGTTGCCTTCTGGCTGCTGATAACACTCTGTATGGGTACACGGAGGTGAGTGTGCTTCAGTGTCTGAATGTGTCCGCAGATATAAAGATAGTGTTGAAATGCGGTGGATGGCACGGCGGAGAGTGGCGATCTTGGAGAGACGCTTTCCACTGAGGTCATGTTTAAGGACAGTGCGCAAGGCGTTGAAGGCTTGGTTGTAGTCCAGGATGCGCTTCCTCTCTCGGATATTGGCGGCGACTCTCCGTGCTTTGGACCGCTTGGGCCGGGTCCGCCTCTTAGCTGCTTTGAAGCCCTCCGTGTTATTGGGGCTGGATGACACGGAGCGCTCTGAACAGATCTTTGCAGGGCTTTCACTGCCACAGTCATCATCCTCACCCAAAGGACAATCTTCTAACTCATCCTCTGAGACTTCAGATTCTGTACTGGTGCTGCCCAGACTCATCGTTGTCGACTTTTGCCCTCTGCGAAATGTAAATCTTAGCTTTGAGAGATGAGAGTCCTTGCGGCCTGCGTGAACTATAAACAGTTAGCTTTGCGAAAACAAGCACATGTTGAATTCCTCTTCTCACCTTCTAGATCAGATCTGTCAGCCAGAGAGGACGAGTCGAGTATTTAAAGGCAATCTGTGGATGTGTCACGTGAGCCAGCTGCCTATAAGCAAAGGTGTATTCTGTGTTTACAAGTGCCCTCCAGGCAAGCGTAGACATCAGTCAACAAGCTTTGACACACCTCCTCAACACACAGGATCTGATCTTTCCAACTAAACCGTGCTGAAAATGAGGAATGGCATTTGCAAAGCTGACAGTAGCACGTAACTCCAAGGTGTGTATGTTTGGTTTTGACAGGTATGTACTGATATTGCAGATGCTTCCTCCTCATAAGTATTATGGAATCAGAGTTCGTTTATAATTGTTTTAAGCAAATAACACTATAGAGGGATACATTTTCTACAAAGTCTCTTTATTGCCATCCATGGTCTGATGAAGTACATTTAACAAAAAAGTGGTTCTTTCATCAACTTTGGCTGGGTTGTCCAATCCTGCTCCTGGAGGACCAAAGTTCTGCAGATTTTAGCTCTAGTTCTAGAGAGTCTGAAGACTTTGGGTAACTTATTTAGTTGTGTTTAATAAATAGGTGGAAACTAAACTTTGCACAAACAGGATTTTTATGATATAATTGATCAGACAATAAACATGACTTGAGGCCAAGCAACTTAAGACACAATTAGCATTTTGGGGTAAACTATTCTTTTAGGAAAAGGGGGTTCTACAAATCAGATTGGGAGTCTTTAACTTATAAACAGTTACAATTTAAAAGTAATTATTTTTAGACATGTTTAGAAGCACTTCAAATGTACCTGACTGTCATTGGATGGTTGAGTTCAAGAAACCAGTCAGAAGCAGCTTTCAATTTTTTTTTAAAAATTACAGTTTTAAAAATAAATAAATAAAAAAGGTATAAAAGGGTTTTCTTGAATTATAGAACCTCTAAACCATATATTTTTAAGAGCATAATTATAAATAGTGTATAATTCATAACGATAAACATTGGGCACTCATAATGCATTACTAGTTTTCCTCCACCTTGATCCAGATGGATTGTCTAAGCTGTGTCCTGGGTGTTGAGAGAAAAATTAGAACATTCATGACAAATTGCAGCTTTATCAGATAAGCCTCTTTTACCAATTTGCCTTTACACCTTTTCTCTGCCAGAGGGATGGAAAAACACTCATCATATGTCACATAAACTCCATATCTCTGCATGGCCACAATTAGCTGTTGTGTATTAAGCGATTACTGGCCTTCCTGGGCTGCAGCGAGGGACAGTGTAATTTGGTTGTCTGCAAAGTCATAAATCTAATGTGCGCTTCCTACGGGGCAAGAACAGACAGTAGCCACCTCACTTCAAAGCTGGGGAAAAGGAACACAGATATTTTACAATTATTACCTGTGATGGCTGTGAGTTAAGGGCTTTGGTTGCCTTTTTATTCTCACCGACAAACAGCTTGTGTATCCTCTACTTGAA
The DNA here is from genome assembly GCA_032361145.1 of Enteromius fasciolatus. NCBI lineage: Eukaryota > Metazoa > Chordata > Actinopteri > Cypriniformes > Cyprinidae > Enteromius > Enteromius fasciolatus. Next base: position 11,935,389 of record JAUMHR010000069.1, read on the forward strand.
CTCTAATGCATTTTGTACTCCACAAATGTGTTTTTTACTTAAAGTGGACAACACTGTGAAACTTTAACTAGCTGACCTCATTCTATAATTCAGTATTTGGTGTGAATAAGAAATGGAAGTTTCTAACCACCATATTGGAATGCAGTCTCAAACATGACATTATTTATTGCGGGAGAAAAACTTCAGGTCAGTTTTGTATCTGTACTGTAAGATAAAGAGATACACTTATATTTCGCTTCAGGACAAAGAGATTAAGTCACACTCAACACAAGATTGATTACTATAAAAAAATATATAATAATAATAATTACTGACAAAACACTGGATTTTTTAGTGTGTGAATTAAACTCATGTAATACATTTAGTAATAAAATCTACCTGGTCTCATGACATAAATGTACCTTAGTGCACTTTTTAGCGAGATACAAATTTTGTACCAACAAGTACATATCACTGCAGTTTCCAAAAGAAATGAACACTAGAGGCAGTAAAACTTTTATTCCTTATTCTTTTTATTCGTTTTGATTAATAAAGCGTATTTTTCACACAATTACTATGGGTTTTCATAGACACAGAGGTACATATTTTTATGTGATCAGGTTGAAATCATGTGAAAACCATGTGAATTTATGAATATTTTTTTTCAAAATAGCTCCATATACAGTATGTTCTGCAGAAGGAAAAAGGTATACAGGTTTGATATGAGGGTAACTGAAAGATCCCTTTAACTGAATGGTATAAAGTCACAATCACCGAGGAAGCCACAACAGACCTGCTTTCAGGTCAAAATGGCAAAAGCGTTCCAATCTCTTGGGCTGTACCCATTTTACAATTTTCAAGCCTCCAGTCATACCAGTAGCTCAAGAGTGCTTTCTAACAGCTAAGATTATATCAGCAGTGGGTGGCGGTGCAATAACCTTTAAACAAGAAAAGAGACGACTTTTCAGACATTGCTTCCTGTCCAACTTTTACTGCCCAATCATGACTTCGGCCATGTAGGTTTAGGTGATATTTTGCACACAATGCAATAGACTGGCTCATGTTAGACCAAAACTACAATGACTAAGCTATCTTTCAACACAGTCTTTAACATAACATTTTTACAGTGAAAATGAATCTTATTTGCACTTTCATGTGCAGTTTTACATCTCGATGGAGGGAGAAAAAAAAATATATAAGCATATACATATTTACAACCTCTTTCCAAGTAGCTGAGAATGGTTAGTCAAGCCATTTAACTACTGTATAACATGTTTTGACCGATAGACGTGTTGATTTGATGTCCCTCATGGGCGTGGGGTGTTTTCCAGATCTCTAGTGAAAGGCAAATCAGTTTTTGTTAGCGGAAAATATAGTTGCTTAAGTGGGAATTACAACATCCTCTTCCTTTTCTTGTTCTGCAATTATAATCCAAAATGCAGGTTTGTTTAAACACAGGGCTCTGGATTGTGTCATACTGTGTTTGCTCTATAATTTGAAATTAGTTGTAAAATGCCACAACCTTTGCATGCTAATTACAGGCTCCTTTGGGACTTTACACTCAAACGGGAATAAAAATCAATCAGACTTTGGATGTCGGACAGCTTTGTTGACCTGATAAACATAATAAACATAATGATCTCAAATGAATCAGAAAATGCAGAGCTAAGACAAAAACGTATGCGCCGCAGCCAGACAGAGGAGAGCGTGGGAATGTCAGTGTAATTGGTTTTGGCGCTTTTTCTCAATGGCCATGAGAGGAAAAATTAGGGGTCATAAGCACAGAAAGGAGAGACTGATGTACTTGGTAATTGAGGGGTTTGTTTGCGAGGTTTGGGAACTGAAACACTTAAAACAACAGGATTTTTTTCTATTGCCGGTATCAAAAACAATGCAACAAAAACACAATTTAGCTATATCTAAAATGCTTTATTAAATCTAAAAAATATATTTAATTTCTTCAGTGCCACCCAATTTTCCAACTTGTCACCCTAAGAGTGGTTTATAATAGTAACAGCTTTGAACTGTTGATGGCCATGTCAAAGGTTAAAGAGCACCCTGGAGCTGGATACTTAACCTGAACTGCCCTTCAAACCAATAAGAATTGATTCCCAGCTCATCAGATCCATTATTAGTATTATTAGAACAAAACTAAGATTGCCATTTTCACTGTAATTTACGCTGAATTATGCAAGCGTACACGATTTAGAATTGATTTTGAATGCAAACACAGTATTTAACTGTATATAACTAAAAAAAGCTAGGTTCTGAAGTTTAAGCGTTTGGAAGTGTAAAAAAATTTCCACAGCCATGCATTGAAGCAGTATTCGCACTAGTTCACACAATAAATACGCGTTTCATTTTCTCTACCTCCTTGCATTTGTATCAACTTCATGAGATTCTCCACAACCAACAATGTGTGATTAATTTGTAATGGAAACATTTGCACACTTGAATCACCTACTGGCCCAGTCTAAGTGTAGATGTAGTCCAACACATAAACAATGATGATTTACAAGAAGGGTTGGCAGATTAATTGTCTTTTACGAAGAACTTCAAGCATGCTCTTAAAACCCATCCCAGCCTAGTCCTTTTTTGACAAATGGGAAGACACTAGCAATTATCAGTCGCCATGTATAAATCAAGGTCCTTTTAGATAGCATGCGCTTGCTGGGAGAACCAGAGATAGCCCGGCCGTAACTGTGAATTGTCTAAAGATTTGTAAATCTTGAGTCTGAGGTTAGATAATGAGAAGCTGCTTTCTGGCAGTTATTAGAAGACAGTGACACAATTATTTAGATACGTGCTTTTAAAGGGGTGGTGAGGCTTGAGAAGTATGCAGGAAAATTAGAGGTCCGCATGGAAAACATGAATTCGTTACAGCATTCTTAAGAACATTTTTTTGGCCTATGTTACTGTAGGCAACCAGCCACTAATGCTTTAATAAAAGTGCTGGCATTTTTGCTATTCTGTTTTTCAATTTGTTCAAGCACTGTTAATATTGTGCGTCTTTCACAACTAGATAAAAACATTTTTGTTAAGTAAAAATAAAACCTATTACTGGGAAAAAAAAAATGAAACAAAGCTAAAAGCAACTCTAAAACTAACTGTAACTAAATTAAAATGCCATATTATTTTTCGTTTTAAGTATATTGTAAGCCAAAATTAAAAAATTAAATTAACATAAAGCCAAAAAAACATTTTTTTTTACAATATCGTAAACCATGATATATGTCATATCAATCGTATTAATTCTATTATATCCAATTCTATACAAATACAATTGACTCAACTCTATATTAACATTATCTGTTCTGTAAAATTAAAAATTCAAACTATTGCTTCTCCGCTCTTAACTAATCATAATTTTTTCTGCAGGACCAAGGCTGGAAAAACGCATTTACAACATGTCAGGCATGCTCGTATACATTCTTGAGGCTTTAATGGTACGAGAAACATAAATTAACATCACAATCCTTCCTTCGGCTAAGTGCATTCATTTCAATACAACAAAAGGCTTTGCAAGGCTTCCAGCCTTTCTCAGTCTGTTTTGATTAGCTATACTGTTCATTTACAGTAGGGGGTTCCCAAACGATATGCTATGATCGCTGCGGGCGCATGTAACGGTGTAATGGAAATGTCTGGGACCTCCTTGGCCCTTGTAAAAGAGTACAACAGTACATTGTTGACACATGCCTCCTGATCTTCACTCGCCCTTGTTAGCTGGCACAGCTGCCTGAGGTTTGATGAGGTTATGTTAAAGATGGGTGTTGTGTCTTGTCAGGGGAGGATCTTTTTCTTCGTCCCCTGACTCATAGTACCGGGTGCTTCTTTTCCATTTACAGACGTAAAAGAAGGAGGCAGCCCAGAAATGAATCACTCCCAGACAGGACTAGAAAAGAAAACCACTCTCTGAGCTATACGAGCTGTACATAGAAGCTTTCATTCATTCTTCTATGAAGACAGATGCTTGTGGAGTGTTTATGTAATGTACAAGCTAGTAATCAGATTACAACTGCTTTCATACAAAGTGACTTTCAAAAGAAGAACAAAAGCATTTTGTCAAAAAATCAACAAGATTTGTAATAGCTAAGCCATTTACACTGTAAAAAAAAGAAAGTTAAAAGTAGTAAATAAAAATATTCCAAAAAGTTTGTTGGTGCGTTTTACAAGAAAGTGCATTTTAGTATTTCTACTTTAATTCTGAGTAAGAAAATGATTGTGATGTTTTTATCAGCGGTTTGGATTCTTATTCTGACAGCTCCCATTCTCTCCAGAAGATCTTCAAACAAGTGATGCAGTGCTAAATGCAAAAATCTAAAAGAAGAAACAAACTTAGCTACATATTAAATTACCTAAAGGGGGAACATTGTCTGCATATTTTAATTTTTGGCTCAATTATTCCTTTAGTGCGTTACTTGTAATTCTATAATTTACTAGCAATTTCTAAGTGAAAATTGCTTTAAAATACATCCATCCCCAATTAAAGTAAAATAGAGAAGAGAATAACTGCAGAGAAGAAAAGGAGTTGTGTGTGTG
>JAUMHR010000069.1:11940006-11956983 GCA_032361145.1 Enteromius fasciolatus
TTAAAATACATCCATCCCCAATTAAAGTAAAATAGAGAAGAGAATAACTGCAGAGAAGAAAAGGAGTTGTGTGTGTGCCCTATGTATCACTGGTTATGAATGCAAGCATTATTTTGTAAACATTTATTTCTGTTACACATAATCTGGTTTTGCACATCGAAATGCATGCAAATGAAGACAATACTACCTGGATTAATGTGAAAGTTGTCTCACTAAATACTGCTATATTTGTCATAGGCTTGTCTCCATGGTGACAGCCAGCGGGTGCAAGAGTCAAACTGACTTTTTACAGCCTGCACCTCATTTTTTCCATGTCTGACATCAAGTAAACAACCCTAATGATTTCCCTTTCAGGTCTACCAAAGTGAGCGCACCTTCACAACAACACCACAGGCATTACAATTAAACACGTTTGAATTGATCCATACTGTAGCAAATTCTATTTGTTTTTTTGAAAGAGTACAGTATCAGAGCATTCCACAAGAGTGAAATATGAGCTGTTAATGATACTAACTGACGTTCAGATGAAAGCATGTTGACAAGACGCAAGGGATATGAAATCACTCCTGGCCTTTCAGTGATAAGATGGCATGCTCAAGGCTAGTCGCCCCAATACCTGTATAGCAGCATTACAGAGACAGAGGGCTAACATTATTTGAGCGGCTCTCTGCAATTAAAAGAACCAGCCTTTCACTCAAAGATTGCTAAATTGCTAGAGCCGAGTTATGTGATTTATGCTCTGGCTGGAGTCTGTGTTTGACAGAACTTAAGACGTGATGACATGGCCTGTAGGTAATACTTGTTATGTCCTAGGAATGCAAGTTGTAACCTTTCTTCATAGTTCAGACTGCCCTAAAGATATATGCATTAAAACAATTGCTCCTAAAACATTACATGTCTAAGCATATTCAAATTTCTTCATATGTCCGATTTAAGTATCAGTTCAGGCTGAGAATGATAGTTTTTCTTTGAAATCAAACACACAACCTATTATTTTCAGCTTTGATAGTCCAAGAGATTCATAGAAAAACACATTCTGACATGTTCAACCATAAAAGGTGTTTTGAATACACTATTAAAGTCACATCGGTGTCTGACAAACACTGTAATCTGTTTGTGCTATAATTGGAGTTGCTTTGCTCAAAGGTCCACCGATGCCAATTACGCAAGCAGTACAGGACGGCTAAAGAGAATTCTTAACACATAAAAAATGAAGTGAAAATACAGAGATTTCCAAAGGGCTGCCCGAACGAAACTGATTTGTAACTGCTATTTTGGATTCGCCTAAATGTGGAAGTTAGCAGCTTTTGCTTTCAACAAGTCCTAACTCTCAGGACAGTTCAAGAGTTCGCACAGGAGTTCACAGAGGTTGTTGTACATGTCATTCCATCCTGAGAAATCTGACCACTTCAAAGGATTCGGACAAGCTAAAAATAGTTTAAAATTTCCCCTGCTTTAATATAATGAATGGAACGCCAGACTCTGTATGCCACTGGACAATAAAAATAATCCTATTCTATATTTCTTTTAAAAACTGTATTGTTTTTATGATTCAAAGTTAAAAAAAAAAACTAAAAATGTGATCTAACAATGAATATAATACGATTCTATATTTAGTATGACTTTTAAAGATGCCATTTGTCATAACAGTGTTTGTCTGCCCCCCTCTGGTTAATTTAAGAGAATGCATGGAATTTATAGCATCTAAAAATAGGCAATCACATGTAGCAAATAGTTTTGGGGGGGGGAAACATATAAATCTAATTTAGCCAAAAATTATATTATGAGACTGTATTTGAACTCATGTTGTGATGGTACACTACTGTTTAAAAGTTTAGGGTCAGTATAACTTTATATGCATTAAAGAAGTCCTCTATGCTTACTAAGGCTGCATTTAATAGTTTTAAAGTGTAATAAAAACAGTAAAAACTGTGCTGCTATGACAGTTGTCCTGTGTAATATTTTTAAGGCCTACTCTCTGATTAATAGAATAGTTCAAAATAGCAGCATTTTATTATTATTAATTTATTTGGTAAATATTTAAGGCTTTACTGTCACTTTTGGTAATGCATCTTCACTTAAAAATAAATTAAATTAAACTACATGAAGGGAAGATAACACAGCATTTGCTTCAGTCAACACACTTTCCACTCAACAGAATGTTTACCTAAATTCAAAAACTCATTCCAATTAACTGTCCGCAAACAAACAACCTGCCCTAGATCTACAATCTGCTCACTCACTCTGCTAGTTAAACGAATGTTGGTCCAAAGTGCAACATTCTAGAAGGATAACCATGGCTATCTGTGGTTTATTCTATCACCTTGACTTCTGTAAGTTTAAATAGGCAGGCAATTGCTTTTGATAAGCAAATGTGCATGCGTCAATCAAACTATAGACTGCCAATTTTTGCCTATACCAAAACTATACCACTCACATCTAGGCTACATATAGTGATGGTTTTTCATCTGTGCATTGAACAGATATAAATAAATGTTTAAATAGAACAAATGTGACCCTGGACCACAAAACCCGTCATTAGTCGCGCAGGTATATTTGTAGTAATAGCCAACAATAAATTGTATGCATCAAAATGATTGTTTTTATAATAATTTGGATTTTAAATAAAGTTCATGTTCCATGATTACATTTTGTAAATTTCATATCTTATATATAAAAACTTAATTTTGATAAGCACTATGCATTGCTAAGACTAATTTAAAGGCTTGTTTCTCAATAATTAAAACATTTTCACATTCAGTTTCCAGGTTTTTTGTTTTATCTTTATCCAAACAAACTACATCAATGGAAAGCTTATTTATTCATCTGTTAGATTATGTATAAATATCTTTTTTTTTTTTTAACTGACCTTATTACTGTTTTGTTTTTTGCATGAAGATGCATTTACAATAGCCTACATTTGTGTTATATGCTCACACAGACAGTGGGGAAAATATATTTTTAAAGTGCTTACAAAATATGTTTTTTTTTTTTAAATAAACTTGTTAAAACATGCATTTTAAACATTTTCAATATATTGGCTATATTTGTATATCTAGAAATATATTTTAAAACAACACACACACAAATTTGTTTTAAAATATATTTCTAGATATACAAATATAGCCAATATATATTGAAAATGTTTAAAATGTATGTTTTAACAAGTTTATTTGAAAAAAAATAAACATATTTTGTAAGCACTTTGTATAATATTGTATAATGACATGGGTATGACATAGGTATTACAATATAAAGGTGTTTTATGAGGACATTTTCAGTGTTCCCTTAATTCAAAAGGCTTAAAAAACATACTAAATGGTGTTTTTTTGAAAATCTAAAAATGCACACAGTTTCCTGTAAGGGGTAGGTTTAGGTGTATGGTAGGTGTAGGGCAATACCACATTCGGTTTGTCCTGTATAAAAACCATTACGCCTATGGGGAGTCCCCATAAATCCCAAAAAACAAGGTGTGTGTGCTCATGTTTACAGGTTGGCAGGGCATCCGCAAAAAGGAAACAAACAATGTACAATGCATAAAGGGGTCTTCTTTTTGTGGTCTTAGTAAATCTGTAACAAACTGTAGTAAAGGATAGGAGTTCAGAGATCGTGTGTAGCTAAACGATTCAATGACTCTCTTACAAAACGTTAATTTGTCGCCACCTACAGGCAGAAAGGGGCACCAAATAGTGACCAAATAGATTTTATTCACCAAAGAATCAAACTTTCCAACAGTACACCACAGACAGCACTAACTTAGGTTGATTGTATGAGTTTGCGTGACAGCTTCCTGTGGCCTTGACTGGGAAGCTTCCACGCCTTGCATCGCGACGCACTAAACACCGCCCGCCTCTCTCTGGCACCCCCAAACGCAGGCGGTGATTGGGCAGTGTAAATGTCTCAACTCCCCTCGTCCACCGAGCACCGGTTGAGCACATTTTGTCACTTGCGCTAGCGTTAAATGGAGGAACGTCCCTGCGAAGGGGCAACCGGAGTATATATCAGTCATGGAGCAGAGAACGGCCCTGATCGATCGAACATATCGGTAAACAATGATCAGAACCACAGTCAGTTCCAGAACGAGAAAACGCAGACGAAGAAAACAGGTTGGTAACCAGCAACGCTCATTGTTTTTTCCTCTCTGACAAGCTTTAAATATATGTCGTAGTTTGTTTGCTTGCAGCAATACAGCATTAGTTAAGTCAAATGAGGAGCATGTTTTGCTGACTGTACTGTTTGAAATAGTTATATCCAGCGTTAGCCGCAAAGCTAGCTAGCGTAAAGGGACATTGACCTTGTGCACCGGTCTCTCAGCACGCATTACACATTTCCCTGACTTATAATTCATTTGCAAACATACCTCTCAGTTTGGGCCGTTTTTAAAAGTAACGCGGCCGCCAGAGATCCAGAATAGCCTGTTAACGTTAGCTCTGCCCCGTTGCTGCCACAGCAACATGAACCGGCTCCTGTGGAATGTTCCTGCTCGTAGCTTAAGCTTGTTCTGTTATTTCCTGTCCGCCATGATGGACGGCCAAATCTCAAAAACTTCACCGCTTCCCATTTCTCGCACAAACTCGAATGCTTTGGTAATACAGTTCGGGCGAGGCGGTCGGCCATGCTAGCGTTCGCTGTCAGAGTCGCCATTAAAGTGGTTTTAGGGGTGTACGTTTTGCCAGCTTAGCTCGAATCGCGGCCTATTGCTCCTTGACAGTCATGTGAGTGGGCCTGGCAGGGACTGGGCTCGCGCTCACCGCCTATTCGAACTCGGCACCAAGTGGCCTGAATAGAACGTGTTGGAAAATTCTACAGCTGCACGAATACAAACGTTCCAAAACCGTGAATGGAAGCGACCGGAAAATCCTATAACGTTACACAAACTGTCAAAATGCACGCGATGACCTGTAGATATACAGAATATTTTGAAAGAATGACATTACTAGGGTTTTATATTTTAAAGTGCATTTTCTTGACCCCGTTTAACCTGCATTATTCATACTTGTTTGCAACGAAACCTTGCGACGAATGCTGCCAACTCTCGTAGAACTCACACTTATGTTTGTTATTTTGTTTATTTTAATCAAAAAGTGACAAACTGTGTTGTTGTGTGCATTCTTCCCCGTCACTGTGAGCTTTTGTGTTGAATTGCAACACAGGCGTATGGTTAACTGTTGATATCGGGCTATTTGGGGACGGTTCTGTAGGCTATCGTGACATGTAAAAGGTATCGCAAGAGTACACCTGCTAAAATCACTAAAACCGTTCATATTTGGTTCATACAAACCCCTAGCGCCTACTGAAATGTATCTTCGCGGTTGTCACTTTATAAAAGCGCTATGATGTAGTAACAATCACAATCTTTCTGTGGCTAATCATTCAGGCTTGCCTACTTAGCATGCTAAGCTAGCTGATGACTTGGCCGGTTTGTTGACCGAATACGCACAGACTTGGTTTCAAATAAAGCATTAACATTGCTAAGCAATTTTGTAAATTATGTCATGCAGTATAAACGTAGCCGACTGCCATGTTAAGATTAACCCACTTCTGCGAGTGTGACTTTACCACACAAATGAAAATAGCCACAGAAGCTGGCATATCGTTTGATACAAACAAACCACAGTAATGTAAGTTCAGTTAAATGCGTTTAAGGGGTTTCTGTATTCAGATTTGCGTTTTTTATTAATTGCGGGATTTTAGGACGTGTCCACCAATGCTGGGGAACTACCCAAATATGACTGAGTACTCCATTTTGACACGTCATACCTCCGGTTAAAAATAGGGCGATGTCAGACTTGAACCGGCCGATGAAAGCACACTTGCATTGGGAGGCTCTCTTCATGCCTCATATTTTCAGCCTTAAAGGACAGGGGTCGTTAAGACCCGTTTTACCACTTAAAACTCTTTTTTACAGCATTAATACATTGCACCCTTGATTTGGCCATTACATTCCTCTGCTGTCTTGATGGTTCAGTTTGTTTACATACACTGTACAAAGACAGGTTTTCTTTTTTGTGAATGAATTTGAATCTGTATACCAGGTTGCCAGAATGGAATTGTTGCTAATGCCAGTCTTAAGTTCCTGTGAGGACATTCCATCAGCTGCCATAAATAGTTTCCAGAAAAATCGTGAAGTCAAGCTGACAGTCTTATGAACACTTGCCTGACAAAGAACATTTATTTTTGTAAATTTATTTTTAAGGATATGCAAAAACCGATCCTGTTGCAGAGGAACCCCCTAGATTTTTTTCCCTTTATAATTTTTTAAAAAGTAGAAGGCAAATATAAAGACAACATATGTTGATTGCCTATGTTAAGTTGGAAGGTAAATATATTTTTCTACAGAACATTGTATTTGTATAGCGTATTTAAATGGAAAAAAAAAGAAAAGAAATTGTTATTTTGAAATGTATTTAGAGACCAAAAAATGTATTATAGTTTCCACACAAAAAATAACCAGCACAACCTTTATCAACTATACTAAGGAAAAAAATATACGAAAATACAAAATAATGATTAAATTGCAATAATTTATTTGCTACAATTTACACAAACGCATATAGTGCAGATTTGTCTGCCACAATACATAAAAACATGAGTGTATTTTCTTTTTTTTCTGGTTTATTTTCTGCAGTCCCAGTATGAAATTCAATGATTTCTGATTTCATTTATTGGCAGATTTGATTTGAAAAACTTGCTCTGTTCAGATTTGTTTGTAGATTTGTTATGGCTATTAAATCACAGATATTCCAACATTTGAGTATAGTTTTACACTGGTTTTAATTTGAAGTACACTGAATTGGAGTCGGCTTGTCATCTGCCTGACCCTGGCTTGGTTCCACAGAACATACCTAGTCTAAATATTCCTTGATCTTGTGCAAACATTGACTAGACTTGACCCGTTCCCTTACTGGAACTTAAGATCTGATCTGGGCATTTGCCAAAAGTTGTTGGTTCAGTGAATCAATTAATGCAGATTTGTGGTTTGCATATATTTATTGCTTTTTTTTTTCTCCCCCCTGCAGAAAATGGCAAAATAAATGGAACTCTGAAGGAGGGAGAGGTGACTCCCGCTTCCTTTAACCCAGACAGCTCCCTGCACCCCACAAACAGCAATGGCGACAGGCACCTGCTAGACATCAACTTGAAACAGAAGCCCACTCGACGGGCCTTCACCGCTGACTCAACAGGGGACAGAAAAGGTAGAAACACTAGCAGAAACAGCATGGACTTCAAAAATGACAAGCCCTCAGAGTTGAACACACTTGAGGGCAAAAAAGAGGCTTTGACTGCTCTGAACGGTGTGGTGTCGCTCAACTTATCACTTACCAACGGTTACCCTAGCAGACCCGGAGCTGATAATGATGGCAGTGGCTCCGAGAGTGGATACACTACTCCCAAGAAGCGCCGGGCTCAGAGGAATGGCAAAGCCGGGGACAATGTGACTGCTTCTGTCCAGGGAAAAGCCATGCAGCAGAGCAGCAAACAAGACCACGGGTCTGTGTTGCCGGACTCAGCCTCTGGCTCTCATGTGGAGAGTGGTAGAACCGGTTCAAAAGCCGAGCCGCACCTAAAAGCCAAGGAACCACCTGCCTCCGCCACCCCACCTCCTCTGCCGGTGGCTGAACTTCAGCGTAAGAACTCAGACAGCAAAGCGGCTGGCAAGCGTTTCGAGGATCGCTCCAGCAAGGTCAAGGTGGCTACCTCCACCAAAGAGGACTCATGGACCTTGTTCAAGCCTCCGCCTGTCTTTCCTGTGGACAATAGTAGCGCTAAGATTGTGCCTAAGATCAGTTATGCAAGTAAAGTGAAGGAGAACCTCAATAAGGCTGCCCAAGCTGGAGGGGAGGCTCTCACTCCTGCTCCCCAGGTGCCTGGGAGACCGCCACAGGTCCCCATGTCTGCGGTGAAAACCATCACCTCGGCTAGCTTTACCAACGGTCCTCTGCCAGGGGAAGGGAATGGCTTTCCCCTGCCTGGCCCCAATTTCAGCTCCAGCCCTCTGCTGGCAACCCCGGCTGTTGCCACTGAGAATGTAGCATCTCCCCCTGGTAGCGGCAATTCGGCCGTCGGAAGTTCCATGACCTCTGAGCCCAGGAAGCCCAGTCTGTTCGTTTACCCCGTCACCCCCTCCAATATGCAACTCTCGCTCCCTAGCGGCCGCCAAGCCGATCCCCCTGCTGCTCCGACAAATCAGAAGTCTCTGGGGGACATTTTTCAGAATCAGTGGGGCTTGTCCTTTATCAACGAGCCTAGCACCGGACCAGAGGGCGTGACGTGCCGCTCGAACGGAAAGGACGTGCCCGTGGAGGTAAGCTTTCAGGGAGGCTGTCCTGCTACAGTGGCTACTCAGACTTCCAGTACCTCTCAGAGACCAGATCAACCACCCTTCCCCAAGGCTCACGAGCCAGATAAACGGACTAACGCTCAGAATTTAAGTCGAGGTGTGAGCGGCGGTGCCACAGCGGCAAGTGGGGCCGTACCCGAAATCTCTGTCCTCAGTCTGGATGCCCAGAGAAATGAGACGGGGGTTCATGGTGCAATAGTGTTTTGTTCTTCCTCTAAGGACATTTGTGCCGAGCTGCCTCCCACTTCCCCAGCTGCACCTAAGGTGGCTTTGGCCAAGGACCAGGGCCATACAAAGGGCTTTGACAGGAGGTCAAGTTGGGGGTCATTTGATCTAAAAGCTGCTGTAATTTATCACACTAAAGGTAACTTGCCATTTTATTTTCTTTCTAATTACTTTTTCTTTGTTATGTACTACAAGAATATACTGTCTCTATATTAGAGATGCGTTAATACAACACATATTATTAACTATCTGATAACTGACATGCAGAAAAGATTTTTAATTCCTAATCATTACATCAAAAACATGAATCGGTAATATTTTGCTGATAATAATCACTTTTCATTTTCACTTAGGGTTAGAGTTATGCCATTTAAAATTATAAGAAATAGTTTGTCACGAATTGATTTTTATCTGTTTTTGGTTGTCGAATTGTTAAAATCTTTAAAAAAAAAATGTAGTTCAAGCTATTTTGTAAATTGAACAACACATCAATAAAACCAAGTTTTTTGGGGTTTTTTTCAAAATGTACATCATTCTGTCGCTGCTTCAGTTTATTTACGACCTAACATTATCAGTCGTTTACAGACGTTTACACACTGACTCTGGATCAGGTTCGATTTTCTGTGTTTTTTCACATTCATTTTGATAGGAAAGGGTGACAAATACGAGAAACCTGAAAATTCGGCACTCTGGAATCTGATTATGTGATGCAGGTTACTATATAATCAGTTACTATCCACCAGCACTGTGGATTGGTCGACCCAATTTAAAAGTGTAAATGTCTGTACGAAAAAAAAATACTGTTAATGTTTGACATAATTGTCTCTAATGTACAAATATTGGTTTAGACTACATCCTAAGTTGTTATCTAGCCTTCTAAAACTAGAATGTTACGGTTGTTAATCTTGCACACAAATGATACTGTGGTACTAAATATATATAAATGTTATTTCTGTGTTTATATAAAGCAACAAGACAGCATTATTTTCAAGCTTTTCTGTTAGTGTGAGTTAAAACAGCTCAGTTCTTTAGTTCTTTCAAGTTAAATGAAAAGGACAGATCTTGATTGAATCATAGCAGTACTTGGGTATTTTTACACTAAACTTTCATCTCTCTTCTTTGCAGAAATGGAATATATTTTGAATTTGCAAAAACAAGGTAAGCTACCATTTACCTTTTGTGTTTGTTGACGTATTTATAGACAACTCTTGCTTCACCATGTGATTAAACCTTAAATGATTCAGCATTTAGATATTGCAATCCAATCCCCCATCTGCTCGCATCCCTCAACCCTTCCCATATCAATTTTGTTTGTGGTTTTAGAGTTCCCAGCTCTCACCTGCATTCATCTTTCTCACTTTCTCTCAGATCCAAATCGAGTAGTCCTCTACAGTGAGTCATGGGACGGACCTGCTCAGTGAAGCTGTGTCTGGACACTATATCTCAGATGAACTCTGCTGCAAAAAGATGTGCTTGAGGAACATGGTTGCTGCCTCTGAACATCCTGAATCAGAACTAATCCAATGGTTTAGAAAGTACCTTGTTACCCGTCAGCAGTCAAGACTGAGCGCAGAGGAACAGAGTGCGCTTGGGGAAAACGGGTTAGCTGATTTTAGAATATTAGAATGGAGGAGCAGGAGCTGTGGAACTCTACTCTAATGCGGATATGTTGCTGAAGACAATTTCAATGACTTTGGGGACATACAACTCACACGTCAAACACTCATGATAACCCTGTCATGACTTTTGGTTGGACAGAAGCTTCTCCTTTAAGTAGCCAAGGACCTAAAGAGAGCATCCAGGAGCAAAGCATGTCACCACATGTGCCCTCTTGAATTCAAATAATCATGTAGTGGTCACATTGAATTCATTTGGGCACAGAACCGGAAGAGTGTCGCTCTACAATGAATTAACATACTGTGGCCAGAGGAGCTACATGGCTTTTTTCTTTTTTTGGAGATTCAGGGGAATCGAACATTTTTGTGTGGGGGCAGTTAGTTCAAGCCTTCGGGATTAAGTAATTGTCTTAATTTAATTTCTGGACAAGATTGGGTCAGTCCTGTTAGTGACGCGTCTCCACTCCGTTTGTTAGTTTTTTTTTCCCTTCTTTTTCTTTTCATTGAAATACTTAAAAACTCCCAGGGCAGGTTATGAGGTACACTCGGATTGGGAAACCACACGCCCTGTAGTGTGCATGTGCAGTATGCTGCTCTGTGCGTCCTCTTTTGGAAGAGTTCAAAGTGCTGTCGTTCAATAGTCTTATTGTCGTCTCTTCACGCTTCTGTCACCTGACAGCCGTTCGAGTCTCTTGCTCGTTGTGTGAGTGTGTAAACAGAAGGCAGAGATCATGCTATACTCTTTTATCTTGAGTGTTTTATGTTTTTAATTTTTAAGTAGCAGTTAGAACCCAGAACTAATCGATAAGATGTGCCACACCACAGAGTTGCTTTAGCTTCAAAGCTATAGGTACATTATGGAGACTTTAGTTCGTTTTGGTAAGTTCTGCAGAGCTACTCTTCGAAATAGGGTTTGGTTTTTGCCTGGAAAGGCAGTAGCGACTACTTTTGCTTTTTCATTTTGGGACTACACCACATCTTAGAGGGAACTTAGAGAGCAGTCGCGAAAGATCTGGACTTTTTATTTCACTCAAGAACTAGAAGCCCCTAGTGTTTTTTTATTATTATTATTATTATTATTATTATTGAGCACCACAATCACATTTTTATGCTTTTTATTTCTTGTACATTTTAATTTGTACCTGGGTTTCCGTGCTTATCGGTTAAGCGCTTGCTAAAGCACATATAAGCCTCATCTGTAGAACCGCCGTTAACAGGAATTCTGCCGTTGTGTAAATCTTTTTAATGTCAGAAAATGCATTCTAAACTTGGTCTATCCTCTGTTTTATCATTTCGCAGATTAATTGATTTATACATAAGAATCAGTAGCACTTTATGTATTATGTTCTTGAATTGTATTTCCTTAAACATTGACATATCAGTACATATTTGAAATTCTAGTAATTAATCATAGGCTACTAACTTTAACCTCTACCTAAGGACTGTCAGTCTGCAATCTCAAAAGAAAATAAATATAAACAAAAGAAAATGGAGAGAAAAAAAAAGGAGAAAAAAAATGAAAAAGGAAAGAAAATAAAAAAGACACTCAGGTAGAATTAGGGCAGTGTTCTTTCTAACAAAAAAAATTCACCAACAGTGTTATTGCCAAATATGAAAAGAACGTCCCATGTTTGTACCAGCTGTTTTTTAAATTGTAACCTTTTGAGGGATTTAATTTTTGACTGAAAGCCAATGCTCGCATCTTTACAGGTATCATTTGGCATCAGTGTTTTCTGTACGTGACCATGAAACACTGCCAGGTGAAAAGATTTAAGTACACATGGAAGACGTTAACCACACTACGCATCTTACGTCGTTACTTTGCAAGAGTTTTTTTTTTGTTTTTTTTTAATGCAGCATGTGATGGTTTCCAATGTGGTCTGTCTTCAGAAAACGTGGGATTCATGATAGTTAATCTGTTTCTGTTCTTGAGGTATCCGACGTCTGTTTGACGTCTTGGTTCAAAAGATATTGCAGCTGTCGATGAAACAGATGTATGGTTGTTAAATTCTGCTTCATCTTTTCTAATTCCGTTTGGATTCCACTTAAAAGCTTTGCAATGTAGAGAAATCCAGCGATTGATAATTAGCTCGTTCCTTGGCTTTTTAGATGCACTTCTCGTCATTGCTTCACTTGAGTTTTATTGTGGGTATCTACATTTTGTCTTTTTAAATGACTCACATAGAACATTTCTTATTCTTTTTGTTGTTTTTTTTGATATCCAAGGGATTTGCTTAAGGAGTTACTGATGTAGGCATAATTTATAACCATCTGTTATTACATTAAGTTGATTATGAAATACCTCTGTGAACATGCATTATCCCGGTATCCCTATTTCCCCTTAAAGGGGTCTTTTACATCAAAATCAGGATCCTGTCATCATTCACTCGACCTCATGTCATTCCAAACCTGTAAGACTTACTGATTCTATCCCAACGTATAGTGAATGTCTCATCTGTTTCAGACCCCACTGACTTTGAAAAGCAGTTTAAACGGTTAGGAATAACATGAGTGCGAGTAAATAATGGCAGAATTCAGATTTTGGGTGAGCTGTCTCCTTAACTCAGTTACGTGTTTATAAACGCTGTCAGCAGAACCTGGCCTTTGTTTCAAAAACTCAACTCCAGGGGTCAAATGCACATATAGAGGTTCTATGCACAGAATGCAAACAGAACAGAGTTTATATTTTGGGGGGGTTGCACATTAGCTTAATTTCCTCAATTTAAATAAGCACTTACTACCCCACAAATGATATAATTGCAATATAAATTATTTACATAAATCTTAAATAGCTCCCCTTAGTGTTTAAAGCAATGAGAGCACGTACGGATGGGAGAGAGGTGCAGAGATAATGGTGTGTTTGATTGCGAAATCTGTACCGAGAAAAATGCATCTTTGTTGGCATATTCAAATTTCACATGTTTTCTTGATGTATGGATGATTCTTGTCCTGTCCTGACAACTCAACTGGTTTTTTGCGTGTGGATGCATATGTGTGTTCGTGTGCAAGCATGTGTATTTGTCTTCATTCATACGCTCAATTATATGCAAAGTTAATATTGCGAACTTTTCAAGTTCAGGGTGCCTGTGTGAAGCGATATATTAAACGGAATCACATCAGAACATGAAAAACTCTTGCTTTTCCTTTTCCCCTGTCCCTACACCCCCATTATCTCCCAAACAATCTTCAGTTGTGCCATGTTTTGACTGTTAAAAGTTTGAATTAATATTTCATTTTATGTCGCTCTCTCTGAATGTCCTACAGTGGATATAAAGAGGGGGCTACATTATGTCTCAAGAATCTTTGTCACTGCTAATAAACTTGTTGAAAAGATCAAGTTCTCTCAGTCTTTTTCTGATCGTCTAATGTAAATTTGTCTTTTTCTTTCGAAGCAAGGGAATATACTAGGTTCGATACAGGCCTAATGTTGATTGCACAAAAAAAATATTCTAGAAATGGGAAAAATACATTGAGTTACTTAGTGGAGGTCAATGGGCCAATTCTTAAATGTTAATGCTTTATTATTTTACATGATTTTTAATTGTAGTAAAAGCACTGGTAACACCTTACAACGTGTCATTTGTTAACATTGTTCATGTTAATGCATTAACTAAACAATTAGTTCATAACAATACAGTCTTTCATTGATATTTCATTTTAGTTTACAGTGTATCAACAAACACAACGTGTGGCTTAAATAGGCCCAATACACTACCATACCATAGCCAAACAATAAAATAACACTTTAAAACAGCTTTTTTTTTTTTTTTTTCGATAAAGAAAAGTCTAATTGTGTGCTTAATCGTTATGCCACAAATGGTATTTTGATTGTTATTAACTTCTAAACTCCTAAAAAAAGTCCTAAGCATACCATACCTGACCTGTTTCTTGGATTCACAGCAACACAGCCCACTTTCTATTTCCGCCTTTCTCTTTATAACCCTGACTTACTGTTATTATATTATAAACGGCACAGCCGGAACTTGTGTTTTCCCAGGGAAAGTCCCAGTACCCCTCTGGCGTCTCTGTGCTGTAAAGGTGAGTCAAAGGAAGAGAATGCTGGAGGGCGAGGTGTTATCGGGATGAGCGTTTTAGCCTAGCTTAAACTAAAACATCAGTGGTTATTTGATTATTGGCCGTTTCTTATTTGTCTACGCATTTAGTAATTTTTTAAATGTAGAAACCTGACCATTTTGCCTCACGTTGCATCTGGGTGCTTCATAAGGAATGCCCTCGCCTCGGTAGAAATTTAGAAGAGTAACACTAGATGTCGCTGCTGCCCATCATAAAGTGAAAGGTAAGCACATAATCCACCATCAAGAGTGAGAAGTGAGATGATTAATGGAAGACAAATAGGCTTACGTACAGAAATCCCCCTAAGCGTATGCAAAAACATTCAGCCATATATTCAAGTGGAAATAATTGTCTAACTCAATCATACTATAATTTATCTTGAAAATATGGGATGAACTTCGGTAACGAGAAAGTAATCTCATTGAATTAACTGAATTTGTGTATTCGTTGTTCTCTCGTATTTTTTTTTTACCTCTGTAATGGTACTAAGACTTAAACATTCGCGAAATTATGTAAAACCGGCACTGCTTCAAATCACATCTGAAGGTCAGTATGAGCATTTTTGTATCATAACAAATTTGGCCAAAATTGTGAGGCAAAATTAACATCAGGGACTAAAATATATGTTTATATATTAATAAAAATCCATTAAAAATGTAAATATATGCATAAAAATGTAGACTACTTTGGATTTAAATAGTGTTTTTGCTGACTACATGTATGTATAGGAATATATTATCCAGAACAAGACGCCTGTGGAGAGAAAGGACCAGAATGATCTTGATTCACATGCCTATAGGGAAAATCCACTTAATGATAAATGTATAAAGCCCCCGGGGGTTTTGACGTGTCCCAGCATCTCCTCTGAAGATCTGCAGATGATAAAAGTAGAGCATAACGCTTCAGTCCTTAGTTTCTAATAAAAACACAAACCTGCTTGCATCAAAACAGCACTCCATATTTGGACCGTGATTGACACATCTAATAAAAGCAAAGTGTGCTTCCTCCAAAGTGATGGAATTGTTGCAAACGGCAGTGATTTGTGTCTCCTCCCCCCGTCCCCCGTCAGAAATATGCCCAAGACGGGAGAGTAAAAATAGAAAGAATCCTTGTGCTTTAAATAGAGCTGACTCTCAGAGTATGAGGTCAGTGTCACTGAATGTCTTTGTAGACTCTATTCTATGCTTCTGTGACTAAAGCCAAGCAGATACTGCTCCCTTTCTCTCTGCCACAGGCTGATCAACAATGCTTCAGTCTCTCACCAGCGTAACACTTGCAGTCTTAGTCACTATGTACACAGTACCACTGTGATGTGTGGCGAGCACACAGCGTTTCGCTCCGAAAGAAGGCCTGAAGGCTTCTGTGACTGTAGCTGCATGAACGGCGACGTTTTTTCATTATACAACCTGATTTTGCAATTAAAACTTGCACCTAGAGTATTGGATTCATTAAATCCAATCATGAATAATTTACATGCACATAATTTAAAAAATCAATTACATACTTCTATGACATTCCTCATCTGGTCTTTTCTTCGTTTTCGAGGCATGTACGAATTATGTTCTTTTGTTCCGCTCTGTAATCTTTACTGCATGTTATGTTTGAATGACTTACATGTACAAAAGGTGGCCGAAAGAACATGTACCCACCATAAAACATGAAACTGGGTCCCCGCCTGACCTCAGCAGTATGGGATCAAATCCCTGCAGCCATGCTCCAACTTCTAGTGGAAATCCTTCTCATGGGAGTGTAAGCAGTTATAGCAGCAAATGGATGAGCAGTTTCTTATTAATGCCATTGGCTTTGAAATTAAGTGTTCGACAAGCTCATTTGGGAGTGGTGTTTGGGTGTCTACTTAGTTTTGTCAGTGTTGTGTATCTTTAGATTATAGATTATAGGCAATGTAATGGACACATTGCAATTTATTAACATGGTCACACTTTATTTAAGGCCCAATTCTCACTAACAAACCATACAACTTGTATCTCAATGTAATCCTAATTTATGGCTTTTTATTAGTTTGTAAGGTAGTTGTTAGGTTTAAGTATATTGGATAGGATTAGGGATGTCAAAATATGCTTTATAAGTACTAATAAGTCAATATGTATGTATAATATGTGCTAATAAGAAACTAGTTAATAGTGAGAATTGGTCTCTATATTTAAGTGGTATACCTCTTTACAATTGAGGTTATCAGCCTAACTATATGATTCTGATGATAGTACATTGCTGGTGCATATCATAGAATTGGGAAACGAGAACCTGATCTGTCTCCTATTGAAATCTGATTTGTTTGAGAGAAAAAAAAGCCAGCATCAGATAACATCTGGTTCTGTTAACGGTTGACTATTATGAGCAGGTTATTTATAGTGATTCAAAAACATACAGTGTAGTGTAGTCCAACTCATGAACAAATGACTCTGTTGAGACTATTCTTATTCTAGTGTACTCTGATAATGCAGAGTAATTACCTAGTAAGTACTTAGTAGTAGCCGTTGGACTTACATAAAACAGAATGTACTTACCATGCAACTAAGTTATGGAATACTTGCAGTATGTAATTATGTAGATGTAATAGGCTGCTACTGTTGCACATATGTAACAGACTGAGTCTCTTAGACAGCTAACCAAAAAATGAAAGATTTCGGTAACACTTTATAATAACGTTCAGTTGCAAGGCATTCATAAGTGATTAGTTAATGATCAACTAATTATTTACTA
>JAUMHR010000069.1:11957083-11974153 GCA_032361145.1 Enteromius fasciolatus
GGAATGGGATGGCACTTCAGTTCATAGAATGAGTAAAGGCAGGTGAGCGAATACTTTTGGTAATATAGTGTATGTGTAACGGTAGCTGCCTGTTACATCTACATAATTACAAACTATAATTACAGGCTGTTCCATAACTTAGCTACATGATAAGTATATTTTATTTCATGTAATTATAATGGCTACTTCTAAGTACCTAATAAGGTAATTAATAAGTATTATGGCCCCTTAAAATAAAGCGACTGTTCTTTTTATCACAAACATATAGTGCAGTCAGTGAAGTCTGACTCCTGAAAATTATGAGAAACATTGCATATACCATATTGTTTTTATATACAGTTTTATATAACCTAAAAGGTACAGAACACAATGTAATTTTACAGTTTTAAGAAGAAACTCATCAATTTCCTCAATTTAGCTCACATCTGGATACAAATTTGTCTCCAAAATATGGTTAAGTACACATGAGACAAGGAGACAATATGCGGTTATTATGAGATGTGCCAGTATTATGAAATATGTTACTACATTTTTCTTTGGATTGTGTTGTAGTTAGTGGAGTGAATAACA
Source organism: Enteromius fasciolatus (assembly GCA_032361145.1). NCBI lineage: Eukaryota > Metazoa > Chordata > Actinopteri > Cypriniformes > Cyprinidae > Enteromius > Enteromius fasciolatus. The sequence continues at coordinate 11,957,654 of JAUMHR010000069.1, forward strand.
GGATGTGTTTCCAACACCGTCCACATGGTTTTAAGGTCAAGATAAGAGCATGTATTAAATCCTAACACCATATCGCACCATATGAACATTATGCTGATAGCACATTTTTTCCTGCTACCTCCGTTTTTAACACATTTCACACTGCGATAGTGCACCCAACAGCTTCAGCTTCTCTCATACCTCACGTTCTACCAATATTTTAATTTACAATAGGCCTCTTTTAACTACACATCCTAAATAAGTAGGACAATTTTTTATACCACCAATATTATAGATACTAAGTCATTAAACCATTTGTGGGAACACGTTTTGTATGCATTTATTATTGAAATTGTGAATCTTCAGTTCTTTTTTCCCAAATTTTTATTCCATGCATGTAGCAAAGTATTGATTAATGGAACTGTTAAGAAACCAGATTTGTAATCTTTGTGATTTCCACCCCTAATCATGATGCACCACTGATTTAGATGATTATATCCAATGGGCTACTCTGTGTTTTGATGTTTTTTTCTTTTGCATGCTCAGGACCATCTGTTTTCTGCTCCAATTACATACTATGGTCTGCCTGGAGTTATTCAGCACTACATTCCTGCAGCTTCCCCTCCACAGTGCCCCAAGCAATACTCACTGTCAATGCCAGGGCCTAATTAGGACACCGAATCTCTGTGCAGATCCCCACGCCTGGGTTATCCTCAGCCATTCAGTAAATCCTTATAACAAAGAGAATTTCACTATATCATTGTCCACTATAAGATTTATGTGAGTGCAAGCTTAGATATTATGGGATGTGGTCAAGAGCGCAGTCATGTTTTTCTTTCGCAACAGGGTTTGAACTGAATCTCTCAGTGTTTCTGAGTAGCTGGTCAAACTGAATGAACAATGAAAAATACATGTTAATGAATTATTGATCATGCGTGGTGTAGAAAATGATGGGCTGCATTAATGACATCCTCAGCACTCTTGTGATACTGCATATGTTAGTCAATATGTCAAACCTTGCACTTGGTAACAAAGTTTTATCCCTTAAAAAAATAAAAAGTATTTTGAAAAATATGAATAAGAAGAATAAAGGACGTGCACCCATGCCTATCAAATAAGCATTTATACAGTGGCATCAGAAAACTTTTGCCTCCGTACCAGTAGGTGTCAGTATAAAGTCTAATACCGCATATGTACTGGCAAAACATTAGCTAAGTTCAGATCTCTACAATCCTTTTATTGATAGTACATAATTACACCGTGGATGCATATTTAATTTTTTTTTTTTTTTTTTAACAAACTTGATAATCTAGTCTGAGCTCAATTAAAAACAACTTTACCTTTCAGGGAGATGCTGTTTGCTGTATTATGATTGCAAAGACACACTCCAGTGTACTTCAGGAAGACATTTTCTAGCCATGAATAAACATCAAACAGATTTCTTATGTATACAGAATGTCCAAAATGGGTTGTGTTGCCTGAGAACCTCTCATCAAAACCCATGGACACAAAAGCATGTGTTTTGCATACCACTTCAAGGCAGTTTAATGCATTTAAACATGATGCCTATGATGTTTATTTAAACCACTATTTTAAAAAAAGCTACTAAGAAGTGCACAGTTTAAAAGCATGGATCACATATATCATAAATGACTTTTATAAAAAATTAAAATTCTGCCATTTACTCACCCTCGTGTTGTTCCAAATCAGTATGTATTTCTTTCTTCCGGGGAACACAAAGCATGATATGAAGAATGCTGTTAGTCAGTTTCAATTCCCGACATTCAGATACAATAAAAGCAAATATTACAGTTAAATTTTTTAAAAACTCCTAAATAATAACACATATTACGATGACCCAGAATTCAGATTTGGTTGAGAACCCAACAGTGAGATTCAAATGTAAGCTATTATTGAATATCACAACATCATATGGGCACTGCATGATATCACTCCCGCTGCTGTGATAAAACATTCCTTATCTTCCTCCTTCATTAGGCTACTTCATTAATAACCCACCAGCCTAAAAGGGCTGAGATGCGTTCACCTAGGAACATCCATGCGTTTGTCTCGGTCCTGAAGTTTATAGCTTTTGAAAACCACGAAAGAAATCTATCAGGAACTGTTTTTTGCTGTGAAAGCTTAATATGGTGAGGTTGGACATGTCCCATTCATCAATGTACCCAATAACTGTTTTGACCCGATGTTAGTAACAGCATGCAGCCTAAGAAGTTGCTGTATCTTCATCTACTGTATACAGTAAAAATCAGCAGGGTTCCTCTATATCGCCTTTAATCTAGTTAATCACCGCTTGGATGCTGCACAACCCTCAACCCTAACATATTCACCACAATCCAGCACTTAAAGGAATAGTTCACCCAGAAACTAAAATGCTCATTTACTCACTCTGATGTTGTTTCAAACCTTCATGACTTCATGTCTTCTGTGGAACACAAAATACAAGATTATGAAGAATTTTGGCAACGAAACCATTTCGGTTTCCCTTGTTTGGATAAAAAATACAATGGAAGTCAGTGGTTACCAACAGTCTTCAAAATCTCTTCTTTGGCGTTCAACAGAAGAATGAATCACCCAGTATTAATTTCTGGTGGACTATTTTTAGGTTATGGAAAAACACGTTTAGCATAGCTTCTGCCAGCTAAGACCTGACAATTTCATTTGTTAGCAGCATTGTTTTAGGTATTCCAAAAATGTCCTTAATTACCCATGTGTTTGCATTTATAATAAAGTCTCACTTTGAAGAGACACAAGGAAATAATAAAATGAAGATAATAATAGTTTTGTTTCTATCTTGCAGTGTTAATTAGCTAACACAAATACATCTTACTGTGAAGCTTTCAGGGCCATGGATCAATTGTTAAACAGACAGTGATCAATTCATGCACATTGTGACTAAGAATGAACTAAATCTCTGGAAGTTTTCATGCGCCATATGCTGCCTGATGAAAAGATGAAATGCTGAGAAAGATGAGACAGGATGCGAAATACAGGCATCATCATAACAGACTGTAATTTAAATATTGCACTAATAATATCTGAAAGCTTTGTTCATGTCGCTGCTTGAAAAGCCACATTTTTAGGATTCTAACCAGACCAATAAACCTTAGTTGGGGTAGCTCCATATTGACAGGAGTGACAATGAGGCTGTGAGGGATAGAAGTACAATGCATTCAATGGATTGTACTACTGTTTGACAGCATACCAATTGTCCAGCTGAAAATAACGTATTATAAATAAAGAAAATGTAGGCAAACTCCATAAAACAGATTTTATCCATAGACATTTTCATCTATGTAAAATTCATATAATGTTTAACCTAAGGTCTATACCAATTGCGAATTTGGTGATTTATTTATATAGATTGCATGTGTGTGCAAGTGCAAAATCAGCACAGTAATTTCAGCTGAAAGTCATTGTGGATGATGCCTTGTCGTTATTGATTATAATACAGCAGCTGCTACATTTTCAGACAGAACAATGTCCAAATCAATGGGGCCTGATTTAGTCCTGGGAATGTCTTTTTATTTTTTTGAGGGACAGTCAGCATCCTTCCTCTGGTGCTCAATGTAGAGCACGTCCCACTCATCCATAAGAACTAGGCCTGTACTTAAAGGAGGGCACCAGTTTATTTTGGACCTTGACAAGAGGATTAATTATTCTGTTTAAAATATTTCCAGTGGTTAATTAGACACATACAGCAGCCACTCTTTCTGTAAGATTCTGCAGCTGATTGCTTTGCTTTAGTTTCAGCCTTCAATGCCCTTGTGGATAAATTACAAATTGCCAACATTTTTTAAAAGGCCATAAAAGCAGATTAAACAAGGTCTTTAACCTCATATGTTATCAAATAATTGTTAGAATTTACTCAAAGATTCTGAGTTTCAGTCGACTCGAGGCTGAGTTAATGCTTAAACAGTGCTTTAAGTTATATCGCAAATAAACATGTCACCTGCATGCTTCAGTACACTGCCAGTGCTGTGAGAGCCAGCTGAGATGAAGCATTTATCCTTAAGCAAACACATAAGAGTTGAGGTCAAAGGTGTGGAATGTACAGCTGTACACTCTAAACTGCTCAAGTCAACTTGATTAAGGTTTTCAGTCTCATAATCAAGCCTATTCTAAAAAGCAGAAACAGAACAAATAAGCTGATTTATTAAATAATGTTATCTAATATTTTTTTTATTTTAGAGCATGCTGGGGCTAGTTGTCACACTTTGTACTCCAGTGAATAATTCTCATATTGTCAACTGGTATGTAGATGTATACGTAAATTCATTTGATGCAAAATAATCTAATGACCAGAAAAAGTCTGACACATTGACCTATTCGGCAATTAAACAGTAAATCAATTACTTAACATGAAACAGCAATATAGAAAAAGATCATTTAGCCTATATATATATATATATATATTTATTTATTTATATGTATATATTTTTTGGCAAATAGAAATTCAAATTAATTATTTAAAACGCCATGCCCAAATAACTTAAAATAATAAGATACAAATAAAAAATAAAATAAACAAATAAACATTCCCACGAGGTCATAGATGCATTGACCATTAATGGTGAAAATCTGGTTCGGTGATAATGTAAACATTTCTAATAATGAACAAATCAGTCATTAAGTCGCAGCCTATTCCCATAGACTTCAAAAATTAAACTTTACACTTTATCTTTCAAAGTTAAACATATTTTAATGTACTGTAACAACAAACTATAAACTTTGTAAACTGTTAACTAACATATTGCTATAATGCACACTGTATAATGTTTGACCGTCCTTGTTACTGTGCATTTTTCCTTCGATTTGAAAAACGATTGGACAGCGAATCATGGCTCTCCTTTCAGACAAGGGACTCACTCCAATGGCAGGTGCTAATTGGATGGCATGTCTCGCGTAATAGCGCTGGGTAAGTGGGCCCCTCGCTCTCCATTTCGGCTCAAAGCCTCCGTTGACTCTCACTGTCTTTTACAGTATCGCGTAGCCATAATGGCGCTAGCTTCCACATGCAACAAGGGCCTGTTTATTATGGCTGGACCGCCGTCTCTTCCTCTCGTCCTCTGATTGGCTGTGCTACTTCTGAAGCGGGACGCGATTGGCTCAGAGGCCTGTCGATCTGAAGAGGGATAGACGGGTACCCAAGACGGCAGGGTTGCGCGTGTGCCTTCCCAGGTCCTGGCAGCACCATCCGGCGAGGGGGTGAGGACGCTGGCCGCCTGTTTTATGACTGCAAGGAACACTGGATGTTTATTTTGATTTCTTCTTCACTGGATATACATGCCCGCGATATTGAACGTATGAACGCGGCACGCCGGTGAACGAGCACAACGTTATCGATGGGGAAAATAAGTTGAAGGCTTCGGAAGAATGTTTTCCTTGTTTCAGGAAAACGGATTGCTCTGTTGATCAGCGTGATGGGTGTTTCGAGGGGATTTTGACATTTGGAGCGGATCTGGAGCTATCCATCTACAGCTTCGGGCTCGAGCGCAACTGAAAGCGGCAACAGAGCGCCATACTGCAAAACAAGCTTCCCGGATCGATACAGTGTAGCATTCTTTTCGCACGGGAGAATTGCGCGTTTTCATGTAAATGTAAACAAGTAAGCTGGCGAGCAAGTACCAAGTCAGCAACGGTGGCCTGGTTGAGATCCACGTAACTTCTGCAAACTGCATGCAGCCCTGGCGGTGGAAACAGGGCTGGATGAGCCCAAAATGGCAAATATGAAGAAATCTAAAAGATGAATGTTGCATTTCCCCCGTAACTTGTACTATCCACCTAATTTCCCTCTCCATAGAAGCCCGAGTTTCGAGCGAAGCAAGGTGCTCCTCATGCCTCCAACATGAGGGAGATTTAAGGCCGTGCAGAATTGATTTATTATGGGGGGAGCGCATTATTTTGATTTGATCCCTCTCTCCTTTTTTACTTTTCTTTTGTTTACCCTCCGCGAGGGCTTTCTCGGATGTCCGCGGTTGTCATTTTGCTAGTCTGGAACGTATAACGCGAAAGATCCTCCGAAGTAGGTCAGATCAAAGCTGGAGAGTTGTTAGTATGACACCTTTTCACGCTCATTTCGATGTACGCCGGACATTTCTGCTTTGATTTGACCCGTCGTTTGGCTCGATGACAGCCAAATGAGAGTTTGACATCTTGGCAGCCTCCCTCTCCATCTCGTTCGCCTCTTTGTTTTGTTTTTCCACCTTTCATTTCGGGCTGTTGAGTGAGTGAATGGCTCTGTGCGGAACGACGGCTTCCAATGCCGCGAAAATGATGGCTGCGTACAACGGCGGCACCGCGGCAGTGGCAGCGCATCACCCGCACCATCACCACCAGCTGCCCCATCTCCCGCCACCCGCCCACCTCCACCACCATCACCACCCGGGCCAGCATCACCTCCAGCACCCCGGCTCGGCCGCCGCCGTGCACCCCGTACAGCAGCACGCCTCCACGGCCGCGGCCGCTGCTGCTGCCGCTGCGGCGGCGGTGATGCTGAACCCGAGCCAGCAGCAGCCGTACTTCCCCTCGCCCGCTCCTGGACAAGCTCCGGGGCCGGCGGCCGCTGCAGCCCCAGCGCAAGTTCAAGCCGCCGCCGCGGCCGCCGTAAAGGCGCATCATCACCACCACCAACACTCGCATCACTTACAACAACAGCTGGATATAGAGCCGGACAGACCGATCGGATACGGAGCTTTCGGTGTGGTTTGGTAAGCGTTTAAACACCTTTCTAACAACTTCTGCGAGTAAATGTTTGAAATGAGCGCACGACTTTGACTGTGACTCTAAAAGTGAACTTTATGCTAATTAAAAAGTTTCACCAATGAAGACACCTTTGGGAAGCGAAATTAAAATCATATACACTCTCATGACAGGAAGTCTCAAAATCTCGTAGAAATAACTGTTATTCTACATCTACACAGCCCTAATGGGTGCCGCCATGTTAATGTCACATGACCAACGGTGGCATGCAGTTGACTACCACAAATATTGTTAATTAACTCAGTGTAACTATTTTACAAGATGCCAGTTTCATAAAATGCAAACAATGTTATCCATACAGAAACGTGTGGTTTCTAGAAAATAAAACGAGCCTGAAAGTCCAACCCTAAACCTAGTTGATGCAAAAAACGATTTAACAGCAAATACCGTAATGACAGTGTGTTGGTTTACTTCAAAAAGTGCTCTACAAAGAAGGATGGATCGATATGTCTGTGTGCCATCAAACAGAATAAGTGGACAAATAGTGTAACGACAATCAGAGTTGCCCATTGCGACAGGTAAGAACAAACTAAACCTATACCAAAACTTACTGAGTGCACCTTTAAAGTGTTTCACCTGTCAGGCTTGTTGAGAGGGAGAGGTACTGTATTTTTAGATTTCTGTGTGACAGTTCAAGGGGAACAAGGAACCGCTTTTGGCAAAGAATTTAAGATGTACACTAAGGGAACATCGCTGTGCTTAAGGGATAAGCTCAGACTTAAATGCTCAAGATTTAGAGCATGTCAGTTCGAGTGTCTTGAGAATAGTTCCTAACCCAGGTGTTTACTTCACTCCACGTTTAAACCTATAGACATTGAACTTTTGGTTGAGTGTGTGGTAGAATCCTATATATAATACACTGTCAAGTGCTCACTGAATAACTTTAATATATCCGGTCGGTTGCTTATTAAAAAGTTTCTTCCACCCGCAACAAAAGCAGTTCACAAGGCTCCATCTCCAGTGGCGTACAATTCAGACCAAAGATGAAAAGTTGAGTAATATGTGTAACGCTTAAAGGAAGGAGAGAGTGCGTGTTCTCAGAATGAGTTTGTAGCTCAGAGGAAGTGCAATATCCTTTTAAGCACACACCCTCCTGCCTTGTAGAAGTTTTAGCCGTGGCGTCTGTTCAGAGGTTAATCAGTTAATTTCTTGGGAGAGCAATGTATTAAAAGGAATGAAATGGACAGTTTTAACTCTCTGGCATTTTTTTCTAGCATATATTTAGACTTTCTGTGCATTTACCCACAAAGAAGTCACCTGTAACTGGAGGGGGCTACAAAACTAGGGGAGCTTTCAGCCACCCTGCCCACCTCCGCACATGTAATTTTACCCTGACCTTTCCTCAAAATCGCTTCCTGTTGCTCATTGTCTGCTTTTAATCGGCACTGTTGGCTGCTGCTATATTTATAGCTGTCCTCCAGAGGCACGGCCGTAGACGAATAATCATTTAAAGTTTGCACCCTCTGGAAAGGGGGTGGACGGATCCATGCTTACAAACTAAAAGGAAAGTTCACCCAGAAATGTTAAATCCGTCGTTATATTTACTGCGCTTCTCTTTATGCAGTTCCAAACCTGTAGGACTTTCTTAGCTTTGGAAAGCAAAAGAAGATATTTTGATGAAATGTGCTGGTTGCGATTTTCCTTACAATCACAGTGAGCCTGGGAGCTGTCGTGCTTTAAAGTATGCATTATCAGAACATTAAGGCTTCAGTTTGTGTCACACAAAAAGTTATTGTTTAGTCTGGGAAGACTTAAGTAAATATGGCCATACGTATTAATACTTTAAAGTGCTTTTGCAGTGTTAGCAACTAAAACGTTCTTCAATATTACTGTGAAGGAAATTCCTCAAATTTGAGTAAATAATTAAAAGTTATTTATGTTTAGGTGAGCTATTTCTTTAAATATATTTTTAGTGGATCTGAACATCACGGGAAGTAAGGATGGGGACATCTGCACCTATCATTATGCATAACACAACTACTAAAGGCTCCGACATTATTAAGTTGAATTAGTCACAGGTGTCCGTTACCGTTACAATGCAATCTAGTATAACCAAATATAACCACATTTATTTTCATATAGCTTCATAGTGCTATATGAAGGCTGTTTTTGGATAGTGCATCCTAGTTAGTGCCCTTTCAGTCGTGCAGCTGTGAAAGTTTAGATAAATTGCCTTTGGCCCTGCAGCAAAGTGTGTGCGTCACATACTTGTTTCTGATGCAGATGGCGTTGGATTTTAATTATCTTTGACTCAAACTATATACATGATCTATATTACCATTTCGCATCTGCTTAATTGCTGGAAATATTGCTATATTAAAGTAAGCACATTGTGCAGTGAATTTTCAAAGAGTTCAGAATGAAAATGAAAGCAAAATGAGATGGAATGTAATTGATGGTTTATGCTAAAGAGACCCTGTGCGATAAACGTTACTCAATCATATTCTAGTCTGCAGGAAACAAAGTGCAAACTGCTGGGGCTGATGCTTTCTGAGAAAAACCCATATCTGTCATTCATACTGCCCTTAAAAATTGTCACTCTAGTATGATTTTAAAAGCGTGGAGTACTTATGTGGAGGACATAATGGCATAACAGTCTTTGTCTTGGTGCTCAGCCAAAAAATTTATTTTGAAACCTATTGGCCCGCGTGTACTGTTTACGCTTGTAGTTTGAGATTGACTCATAGTGTACTGTATGTGAACAAAGTTACGGGAAACAGGAGCGCTAAATGCTAAACCGCTGTAATTTTAGAAGGCTTCAGTTGATGGCGATGCCTCATTTGTGGGTTCTGGGAATTCCATGTGTGTCCTGTATTACAGTTTGCATGGCTTATTAATGTGACATGTTGTATGCCAGATTGAGGAAGCAGCTGTGGTCACTTTTTGACCGTTTATACCTTTTATATTTACATACATTTTACATTTTTGTATTTGGTACTTTTAGCCAAAGCAGGTTATAGTTTTCCTTGGGAATCGTACACATGACCTTGGAATTTTAGAGTTATGCTTACTATTTGAGCTGCAGGAAGGCATTTACACTGACATTTTTCACTGTAGCAGCTGTTTCCTTATTCTTAAGTAAGCACACTACCCAGGGGGTCAGACATTTCTAGGGCTGTCTCAGCACAAAGTTATTTTACTATTACAATTATACTATTAAAGTTATTTTTAGTTAATGTTATAAATTATTTACAAAGTTTTTAGATTTTCTGTTTTCATTTGGTTTTTAGGTACATTTAGTCATTTTATTGCATCTTATATTTATTTATTAATAGTTTTAGTTTATTTTAGTGCTTCAACCTAAATAAAAAAAAATCAAGTCATTTTAAATGATTTAAATTTTTAATTAACAATAATAACCACGTCTCACTATCAAAATGTATTTAATTAATTTTATTATTTATGTTTATTTATTTTTATAATATGTTATTATTAAAGAATGTACATTCAGCAATTATATTTTTAACATATTCCTTTAATGTTGAGTAAATGTTTTGATTTACAAAAACCACAATAAAGAATATCGTCATTAAATGTTATTGCTGCATTTAATAAATGATCGTATTGCAGGCAATTTTGTCATCCATGTCTTAATGTTTTGTGAATTAAGGCCCTTGCTAGTCCTCAAAAGATATTGTGATTCATGACACGGGGAACTAGAGCGGAGTGACACAGGCAGCAAGTTTGTTGCCAACAGTTAGCACATATTTATATTAACAATACAAATCATAAAAACAGATTTGGCCTGCTCAACCTGCGTCCCACAGGCCTCCTGCTGCTCAAACCAGATCCAAAAACAGAGACCTACTAGATAACAATATCTCTGTCTCCATCTTAATCGCAGCCCTCATGACTTACTTGTATTTACACGTGCAGCTTCCATCCATGAGCTGTTAGAGCCAGTGCTGATAAAGATGAAATGCCAGACACATGCATTCTTATGTCATGTGTCCTATATAATGGGCTATTGTTTGTTTGTGTTTGGGTTTAGTGGATTTTTCAAAATAGTTTTGCCAAATTTTTAGTATTAAGTGCAGTTACAGCTAAAGGAGCAATGGGTTGAACTGCAGTTCTCAACTATGCCCCCGTTGCCCCGGTCTCTCAGGGAAGAGGCATGGTGCTGCACAGGAATGTAGTCTTCGCTGGCCATTAAAGCATCAGTCTGCATCTGTTGTGCTCACGGTTTGGTTAGCATGATCGCATGCAGCTTGACTTAAGCGTGATGTTCTTAAGATCTTGTCTGCACCAGAAATATGCAAAGTCTCTGCTGGTGGTGGAATGGTAAAACGTTTGTATCCTGTTTTGTTGATTAGCATAATTTAACATGACGCTTGTTGACTAAGTGGTTTAGTTTGAATGAAAGGCACAGGAAAAGTGCGATATGAGTTGTAACTAGCACATGTAAAATGAATAAGAAAAAAAAAAAAGTGTATATATATATAAATTAGGGGTGGGAGAAAAAATCGATGCATCGCGATTCACTCTTAAGCGATTGTGAATCGATTCGGAATATTTCATAATCAATTTTTTTTCCTGCATATATGGCACGTGCGTGCGCTCGAGACGCACCGGGCTTTATTGCACAGAATTTGTGCTGAGACACGTGCACATTGTGCGCGTCCATCCGTCACGTTTTACTTAAGATACTTGTTGGGACTGTTTGGAATGCATTGACAGACGTGCGCTTTGTGTTTGTTTGTCCTGAAGCGGCTGATCACGGCAGCAGTTAAATGCACTTGCATTTTCAAATGCTTTTATACAAAAGTGATGTACACACCGTAAGTTTGTGAGTTTGTGATGTACACACCGTAATGTTTTCAGAGCAGAGCAAAACATCTGATATATCAAAAGAGATCTGTGCATTAGTCTGAGTTCAGTCTGTTAAAGCTGTCACTGTATATGATATAATCAGTAATAATGCAGAGGAAAAAAAGAAAAATCCATATTTCTGTAAACTTTTGTATGCTCAAATAGCACTTTTAAAAATAAGTAACAGCCTGTTTATATAATGATAAAAAAACAATTTTGCATAAAATAAATTTGATTTAAAATGCAGCAGTAATATTGAATGAGAATGTGATATTCTCCTGGTTTCACACACAAGGCTTAAGCTAGACACCAAAATGCATGTTTGAACTGCTTCAACTGAAAATATCTTGCTTTGACATATCTCTTGACATAAAGTTTGTGAAACTGGGCCATTGTGTTGATAATAATAATCTTACTGAATTGAATTGTGAAACCAAGATTCACACAGAAATCTCAAAAAAGTAGATATTATTCCAATTGAATATAACTGCTTTCTATGTGAGTATATATTTAAAAAAGCACCTTATAATTGTAATGACTGAGATATTCAGCAGCAATTACTTCAGTCTTCAGCGTCACAATTCTTCAGAAGTCATTCTAATATGCTAATATGTAAGCATTACTTATTATTACCAATGTAGAAAACAGTTGTGCTGCTTAATTCCTTTTTTCCACATTTTAGTAGCTTAAAAAATAACATTTATTTCAAGCAGAGAACTTTTGCAAAAATGTCAATTTAACGTGCCCTTGATGAAAAAGAACGCAAATTTCTTTCAAAAGAGAAACCTACAGAATGATAATTCATGTGAAACTAAGGTTGTGTTTTGTTTTTAAATAACAAGGCTTGAATTTTAAAAGATGTATGATGACTTTAAGTTTGCATAGACTCCAAATCTCTGAAGATCGGTGAGTTCTCTTGAAGCACATGTGAAGTTTTGGGAAAGCTTCAAGAAAATGAGGACTAGTGGTAGCTGCTATTGATGTAATGACTATTTTATTCCCATCTCCATTGTAAATGTAAAATTTAAATGAAATGTGAATGGTTAAAGTTTGATGTGTTTTCTGTTTTGGGATAGGAACCTCATATCCCTCATCGACCGTCTCCCTAAACTGAAAATGAAGTCATTTAGCTGCTGATCAAACATGCTTAAACAATGTTATAATATTAGATATGATATGAACAGCATGATTGATCCTGAAACATGATTAATATTTTTCTTTTATTCTCATCACCTATTATCTGAAATCTAATAATGTCTTAATTAGTCAGATGTAATCAATTGTCAATATCATTCTCATAATTGAAAGAGTCATTACAAGATTGTCAAATAGATTTGAACTTTCTCTTTTCATACCATGGTTTTGCTGCAGCTTTGTGTGTGTGTGTGTGTGTTTAGGAATATTATAATGGCTGGCGGCCTGGAGCTTTTATACCCTGAACTTGAAAGGCTCACAGACAGGACAAGTTTTTTTTTACAACCACAACAGTCAAAAGCAGCTCTTAAGAGGCTCTGGGTTTGGCAGATGCAGAGACCGAGCAGAGAAATGACTTCCCTTTGAAGTGTTGGGGGTAAAAGCATGCAGGAGTGTGTACATTAACCCTTCGCTCACCTGCCTCTGTCAGCCTATTCTGGGCTGCACTTATGTAGTCATCTTGACAGCACTGCTGAGAATGAGTCAACATCTGTTTACTTTCCCTTGATGTTTGAGTGAATGTCACAAAGAAAAGTCACATTTCACCACAAAATCAAAAGAAAAAAAAAAGAGAATTGCATTTTACATAAAGAAAAGATTTTGAAAGAATAGTTTGAATTTTTGCTACACATTTACTCACCACCAGGCGTTTGTTTGACAATAACATGACAATAATCTAGTAATTCACACAACTACAGTCTTTGTTTAACACATTATAAAGCAAACATTTTATCAAGTCATTTTAAATTTAAACCTTCATTTAATTGTGGCTAAAATACACACTCCAACCCTCTACAATGTGAGTACATCCATCGCATATGTGACTAAATCTTCATCTTGTCTTCTTTGTTGTATTTTCCTGTTAAAATAACAGCAAATTCCAGAATCTTTGGAATTCTTCAGCTTTTAAAAACTGCAGGATTCTCTGGGATTAGGCGGAACTAATGCACATTTGTGACCCTGGACTCTTAAGTCGCTGGGGTATATTTGTAGCAATAGCCAAAAATACATAGTATGGGTCAAAATTATTGATTTTTCTTTTTTTGCAAAAAATCCTTAGGATAGTAAGTAAAGATCATGTTCCATGAAGGTATATAGGCAATTTCTTACCGAAAATATATTAAAACGTAATTTTTGATTAGTAATATGCATTGATAAGATCTTCATTTAATTGATTAATTGCAGATTTTGACACTGATTCTACTGAGGATTCAGAATCAAAATTTCTTTGTAATTTATTATTACAGTGCTGCTGTTTATTTAATTAATATTTATTGTTATTATTATTATTTTTTTTTTTTTTCAAAATGCAATTTTATGCTCGATTTTCCAAAATAATTGCACCATATTTAGCTAAGCAACTTACCTGGGTGTGATTTATAAATAAATTACGAAATGAAATTTAAATCTCACATTCATTCGTGTGTATTATAAATAGTAGTGGGCCATTACCGGCGTTAACGTGAGACTTGCGCGATTAAAAAATATTGCCGTTAATCTATTCACAAAGTTGTGTTGGGAGCTGGGTCTATACTATGCAAGCTTTCACCTTGATATTTTAGCGCAGATGTATACCTAGCCGAATTACACCGTAGCCCTATTCAGACGGGACTAGTTTTTTAAACTACTGTACGTGTGAGCTTCGATTCTTATCACCTGTCGTCCGTGATTTTCGTGTACCATTTCAGACGGGACTAACTTCTCCATGCTTATTACAGAGGTGAGAGGGTCTGTTTTGTACATCTGGGCATCACAGTGATCACGCGCTCTGTATGCGTGCATTGCAATAGTCATTTAGATTGATTACAATTAGTAGAATCACAAATACCATAGTGAAGCTAAATGGCTAGTACAACAAAACCATGTTAATGTGTGGTTACTTTAGTTCAACTATTATGATTTTTATTTGTAATAAACCCCTGTTTAATTTTGCTAATTAAAGGCGGGTGTTCCGGGGGCGATTTTTTTTTTTTTTTTTTTTTTTTTTTTTTTTTTTTTTTTTGAGGTTGTACGAGCTCACATGCAATTTTTTTGGTTATCAGAGGAAATCGTCTCTTCTCGTATGGTCTTGGCTTGTATGGTGTGTGAGAAATTACGAGACTAGCAGAGTGCCTTACGAGCACTTCCCAACCTCACAATCCTTTTTAAACATGTAAAAAATCTCTAGACTCTGGACTCTAGAATAATCACAGAGGCTGTGAGAGAAAAACACAGACATGGCAGATTCGGACAGGATTAAAATCATCAAGTACGTCTGTGAAACAAAACATTCTCTAACAACCCCCTGTCAAACTAGTCCCGTCCCAATAGGGCTTTACTTTTAGTCATTATTTACATTTAGTCATCATCTAGATTAATCTAGATTAAAAAAATGTGTCTATGCCCACCCTTAAATATAAATGTATAGTATTTGAGTTTGTTAGTATATCTTGTTTTGCACAAAATTCAGTGCAAAACAGCCTTTATTCTCCTCATGCATATTACATTTATAATTTCTTTTGATCTTGGGGTGAAATATGACTCAGACGTTTCTTTATAGTTTTCGTGAGGTTCAGCCATTTCCGCTTCGTCCTCTTTGGCTCATTTTCGGTTCCCAGCTCTGTTTCTCTGCTCGTTAAAGTGCAAGTGTTGTGATGTTTCAGTGCTGATGGAGATTTCACCAGTGTCCTTTAGCCACAACATGGGAAACCCATGAGACTTTCAGAGAGGATGTGGTTGTGGATTGTGTCTGGTGTGGAGCAGAGGTCTGACTGCTTTAGCTTTAATACTGTGAAGACCATCTCTTCCTCCGAGGGCAGAACTGTTAATTAAAAAGCCCTCTGCTCAGACTGAACCGCTCCATTTAGAGCCCTGACACCCCTGACACCCCTGTGCTTATTTATAGCTGTCCTATTAGCTGCCCTCTCTCAGTTCTGCCTAAAAGCTACCTGGATTCCTCTGAAGCATACTATAGATTAATGTTATGAATGTGGTTTGGATCTTCTTCGGTCAGATTTGAATATAGAAACAATATCCACCGACAGGATGTCTTTAAAACAAGGAATTTGAATATATCTCTGGCCATCTGTCTGTTTGGTTTGCCATCCATTCAAAACAGAAACACACCCTTAGCAAAACCAGCCCTGTTTTTGTACCCTTCAGATGAGCGCCTTGGAAGTTGCTTTTTTGGTTTGAAAGGAATGTACAATACTAGACAGTATGGCTGCACGATATTGGAAATACAAGACA
This sequence comes from Enteromius fasciolatus, assembly GCA_032361145.1. Taxonomy (NCBI): domain Eukaryota; kingdom Metazoa; phylum Chordata; class Actinopteri; order Cypriniformes; family Cyprinidae; genus Enteromius; species Enteromius fasciolatus. Next base: position 11,973,644 of record JAUMHR010000069.1, read on the forward strand.
AACACTGCGATACATATTGCAATATGAAACAATGCAGGAATTCTCACTAAATTACTTACATAGCTGTATCTGGAAAGAATTAAGCAACGATTTGGGTGATTTTGTTAAGAAGTGCATCTGCATATGAAATAGAAAGCTGAATAACTTTACAGCTTGAACAATTTGGTTGAAAAACTACAAATTTACTAAATCTCTTTTAATTTCTGAACCATACGTTATGACTTTACAAAGAAAAATCATATAATTTTAATATTAAAAATGAGGTGAAATGTTTTAATAATTTATATTATTATTTAAAAAAATAAAAATTAGTATTTAATAAAACAAATATATATATATATATATATATATATATATATAATTTAATAAAATTAACTCTCAGTGATACTAAAATAACGTGTAAATGAACACAGTGCCACGCTTAAATGTTTAATGGCAATACATTTATTAATTTCATAAAATTTGAGCAATGTTAAATAGACTTTGACATTAACTCATATCTGGTATTGA
>JAUMHR010000069.1:11974253-11986312 GCA_032361145.1 Enteromius fasciolatus
TGGCAATACATTTATTAATTTCATAAAATTTGAGCAATGTTAAATAGACTTTGACATTAACTCATATCTGGTATTGATTATATTTCATATTTTACTTGGTAGTTTGAAAGCATGACGTTTCAGGTTACAGGCTCTCATCTGTAAACTAGCTTTAGCTTGCTGCTCGGAAGTAGACTCACGACACGAAGTGCAGGCAAATGGTTGCTTGACTCAGGCTTGAGTCAGTCAGTGTTTGCCTTAACACTTTTGTGAGCGTGGTGGCGAGAGGCCAGGAATGCCCCCACGCTGTGTGCAGTGGGCCGCTCCGGCACGACTGTCCTCAGGGCATCACCAACATTATTTCGTGATCTTCTTGCTGGTTCTGGAGTCCTGCTAGCAGAGACGCTCCGGGGGAAAGCAATAGAGAACATCCGGAAGTGTGATTGCTGATTGGGAGTGATGATGGAGTAGGAAGTTGGGGAATGGATGGGTGGTAGGGACCTTTTTGGCGTAATTATCTCTTCACCCATTTCCTCAGCACAACAACCACCACCCTGTTTTTGGCCCTGTCAGTGTACTGTTTGATTAGGAGCTCCAGTTTTTCTCAAGCTACGCCTAGCTGGACTGAGTACGATTGGTTCTTGGCGAATGCGGGAGGAAGTGGCAACGGCATCTGCCATTACTGGAAACGTCCTCAATAGGAGAGCTCCCTGGATAATAGCATCCATTTATCTTCAGCATGTTTTGTCCTTTCTAAGTGGCCTCAAAGAGTGATTGAGAGTATTGTTGTTATCTGGGCTGATTTTTTATTTTTTTTCTCCTAAAATTAGATTAACCAAAACCTCACTTCCACACATCACTGCATTATTAGACCACTTCTAGGACTGGTATGTGTTGCGTGTATGAGCACATATACAGCAGTTTTCATGCAGCTGTCAGTAGCAAGGCCTGCTATTACCTATTTACATATATAACGATGGAGAAACAAATAAACAGTTGCTGTTGGTTATGGTTGCCAAGGCATGTGTATGGGTTAGAATTAGAATTATTTCATATTATGTTTTCTTTTTTGTTGGATTGAGTAGTATGTTTTTAATCTGGCTGTATGAATACACTAGTATTAATGTTACAATAAAAAAATTGAAAATAATAACATTTCTACACCTAAATTCAACAGTTGATTTAAAAGTAAATAAATTATATATATATACTTTTTATTTACTTAGAAAAAATAATATTGAATTTAAATGTCTGACTTTTTATATAACTGAGGTTGGTATTTTAAGTTTTTTTTTTTGTACTGTTTGTTTTAATCTGGAAACATTAATGCCTTTTTTCACAATTCTGTAATCACAATATCAAATCTCTTCTAGTATTATAAAATTCAGTAATCAAATGTGATCTTGTCAGTAAAGCTAGTATTATAATTTAGTAAATTTCTATCATGTGCTTTCAGATGGAGCAGCGCTTACTACACAGACTCATAGTTTACTGACAAGCTACGGCAAAAATAAAAACACAGATGATGTAATCTAGCTGCACGATATTGGAAAAAAAATTACATTGCAGTATTTTTTTTCCCAAACGATATATATTGAGATATTGAGAGCCATCAATCCAGGCTAAAGTCAATAATTACCAATAGTTACATATTAATAATTTCACTAATAATCAAGCTTCATTACAAGTGACAAAAAGGTCACTTAGTATTTTATTCCAAAATTAGAACATTTCTGTAAACACAAAAGCGGAACACATTTTTAAATAAAACAGGAGCTTTACACCAACACCTCTGATTGGTTTACAACAATATAACTTAAAATAAATATATTTTTTATAAAACAACTTATAAGCATTTTGGTTCACAATCTTTTAAGTCAACTTTTCTTAGCCAAAGTGCCAAAGTAAAACAGTGTTGGTGTTGGTCATCATAATCGTGGCTAAATATATGAAATTATATGAATTTTTTATATATTTTGTATTAAATTGTATTATTATTTCCTCTGCATGGTGTATTGAGTTTACGTGCGAGGGCACTCTTTGGCTTTCGGATAGAGTTTTACTACTGGTCACAGAACCATGTTTCACTGACAAAATGCGCATGACAATCGGCGCTTTTGCCTAATCGCGATTGCAATTTCATTTTGATTTATTGTGCAGCCCTAATCATTACTTTTTATCAACAAAATGCATCCTTGCTGAACAAATGTGTTCATTTCTTTTAAAATTAGTTTACTGATCCCAGACGTTTTTTAACAGAAGTGTGTTATTACGGTCATAAAAAAATTCCTTGTCATCATGATATAAGATTTTGGTCACACCACCCACCCCGAACCACATCCATAAGTTTGAGTTTTGTGAAGCCTGTCTTGAATACTAAGCACTTAAAGTCTAGTTTTCTGTGTAGTGAGAATTCAACAGTTGGCTTTCACAGCTAAATGGTTTGGATATAAGAATAGAAGTATGCTCGTGTTTTAGCCAGATCCCACTGTGAACCCTCATTTTTATTCTGTTTTCAACGTTGGCATCTGATCTAATCCAGTCAAATACTGTTTTACTGTTTATGACTGTCCTTGTACTGTGTCCTGTTAGTCTCACAAATGCGATCTGTGTTTGACCCTCAATGTTGCGAGCGTGAAAGAGTGTGAGCAAGCTAAAGTGTCCAGCCACTCCACCTCGGGGCGTAACCCTGTGTTCGCACTGCCACTGTTATCAGTGTTCAACACATTCTCCTTCATCGTCATTCACACGCAAACACATATCCACTCCAGAGCCTGGACAGATCTAGTAGCTGAGCCCAAGTTTTTGCTGGCACTGGGTCTAACGAGTGCTTGGGGCCTCTGTGAGGAAATTAACCATGCAGTTTCAAAGCCAAACAAGCCACAATCAGCCTCCGATGATAACTCATCTTTTAGTCTCTTTGCTTTTGCTGTCTCTCCTTTTCCCATGATGTACTAAAATGTTCCAGCACTGCAGACTGTGCCTGGTCCATGTATGCTGTGCCTTTTGTCTCCCAAGCTCTGTTGGCAATTTGGTACAGCCATGGTGTGTTCACTGCTTAGCTGCATGCCAGACCTTTTGCAAATATTTGTGTTCTTATTGATAATTAATGCGTATTATTATACATATAAATTATAAATATGGAATCTTGTATTATTGTTATTATTATTATTTATAATAATATTAATATTAATACTATTAATAATTAAAAAACATTAATATTATTAAATTGTTGATACTAGTAAATACTACCGCTATTACAACCGTTACTATTATAAAATAATACTATTATTAGCAAATAATTGCAAAAAAGAATTCAATATTTTTTTTTGAAAAATACTGTAAAACAATTATTTAATATTAATAATTTATAATTATTTAAAACATAGGTAAATATATTAGTATTTATCGTTATTAACAATGTATCCCTTTCATAGTAATAATTATAATACATATTATTATTATTATTATTAATATTAAAGTGTTTATAGTAATATAATTATTAATAATAGTTTTTTTCATTTTATTGTAATTGCACATTTTATTTATATTATATTTAATTAGATTTAATTTATGGTGTAATTAGTAATGGTATTAAAGGGATTCCAAAAAGTAATCCAACCTATTTAAAATAGATTTGAAATCTTTTTAAAATGTATTTTAAAAGCTTAAAGTAAATATATTTTTTTTTTCAATCCAATATAACCAAGATGAATGAACACTGTAAGTGACATGAACAAAACAGTGCTATACTCCAGCTTGTACTTTCTCTGTAGTTTAGTCTGTGCTTGGCCTCCCCCCACCACCTTCTTTCAACCTGAAAATCCTCTCCAAATTACCGCTGTTGTTAGGCTGCCATATGTTCGTCTCTCTGATCCTATTTGAAAGGGTTTACCTGAGGGGTTGAGTGGAGCTGGAGGATGGGAGGGGTTTGGGGCAGGGTGGTGTGGAATGTGTGGCTGGAGGGGCACATGTAGGACTTGCCCTTGGCCTGGCATTGCTGTTGTCCATCCCATCGTAGGCATGAGCCGCTGGTTACTGCAGCTTGACAATGGCCCCTTGGACGTACACAACCACAGGAACACTTAATGTATATGTAGTGTAGCCAGAGGGACCTGTAATTCAGAATCTGTCTAGTTCCACTAATGGGCTCATGGAGGTTTCAAGCTTCTGGCTGACTGGAGGAAATGTCTAGATTGCTGGAGAACTCTTCTGATGATAAAAATGGAATATTAAGTCCATTATTATGACAAGCATTTAAGAGTCTGTTATAAGTGATAATTTACCTAAAAATTAAAAACTGTCATTGTGTACTTCTCTCTTATACTCTTTTATAATTCCATCTGACTTTCTTCTGTAGAATACAAATGGATATGTATGGCACAGTGTTTGCGTTGCTGTTTTTCTTTTATTGAAAAAAGGATGAAGACTCTTTAACTAACAATTGACTTTTGCACTAGTCTTACAACAGCTTTGGCTCAGAAAAAAATGAAAGAAGTCTGCATTTATTTGGCTTTGAAATAAGGTCCTAGGAGTTAAAAAAAAAAAATATATATATATATTAGGGGTGTAACGGTTCACAAAAACGGTTTGGTTCGATACGGTACAGTAGTCTCACGGTTCGGTATGTTTTCGTTACAGCAAAAAAACTATTTAAAAAAAAGATTATTATTATTTTATTTATTTTTTTTCTTCACATTTTCATTTATTAAAATTAACATAATATGACCTTGTTTTTTCCCCCCTTTTCTTTTACTTTGAACAACAATGGAGCTATACTTCACATATCTTCTGGGGTTTCTTCTTAGCAGTAAATAAAGAAGTGTTTTGGGAAAGTCAGCCTTGGATGGTATTTATTGATTAATAAAAATTAATAAAAAGTTATTCGATACGATTTCACTTATCGTTACACCCCTAATATATATATATTAGGGGTGTAACGATACGTGTATTCGCATTGAACCATTCGGTACGAGGCTTTTGGTTCGGTACGCATGACAAACCAAACAATTCAGACTAATACTTTTATATTTGGAAAAAAGAGCAAAACAATCGTTCGGTAACAGCGATCGGTACATTTATAGCCATGGATTTTAACGTGGGTTTTAAGAAAATATAGCAACATTGTTGTTCAAAGTAAAAGAAAAAATAACAAGATCATACTTTTATGTTAGTTTTAATAAATAAAAATGTCAAAAAAATCTAAGAAATTGTTTTTTTTTGCTGTGCGTGATATTTGTGAACCGTTATACATATATATATATATGTATATATATGTATATATATATGATGAACTATAATTTAAACTTTATACTTTTTCTTTTTATAAAATAAAATACTTTTATTCAGTAAGGATGTGTTTAACTGATCAAAAGTGACATTTTTTAATGCCTTACATTTCTATATAAAATAAATGATGAACTTTTCAGACTGTTTTTCATCCCAGAACTAGATTTTATGTATTGCAATTGCGAATTTGACATGCAATTCTGAGGAAAAATTGCCAGTATATGCCTTGCAACAGAACAACAGAGTGGCCTTTTCATGTGAAACTAAGTATTGCATCAATTCAAACTGAAGTTTATGAGAAAACTAAGATTGCATGATGGGAAAACGTCATTTCCTACTAATATTTTTCTGTGCTGTAGCATGCAGCACGCGTTATAATCTCAGCCACTGCGTATTAACAGCTTTGAGAGATGAATAAAAGGTGGTTAAGTCGTTCTATGTAAAACGGCACCAGTCACACCACAGGGAGCAGAGAAAGAGCCTCACATGTAGCACTTTGTATTTAACGTCCTCAGAGAGCCACTGTGCATATGCTCACTCACTCTGCCTCCCTTCACACGAGCTTTGTTTTCTCATCCTCTGGGGTGCTTTGAAGAGAGATGAAATAAAATATTTGATTCTGGTTGGAAGGGACAAAACAAATAACACCGAGTATGGATTGGAGAAGCACTTTCATGTTTCCCTTACTGTTAATGCCCCCCCTTAAATGAATACTTCCCCTAAATTTTCTAATGGCACCGAGCCCTCCCATTGTCCTCCTATGTTTTTCAGTTGCCGAGCCGGAGGGAGCACAAAAGAGTTGCACTATAATCCATTATCTGCCATCTTCCCCTTGGGCCTCCACCGTCTCCCTCTGATCGATTCTGACAGTGCCACTGTCGTGTGTGTGTGTGTGTGTGTGTTTGTCTGTCTGGGTGTGTTTTGTATGTTCTGTCTCTATGCTTTCATTTAGCGTTCATCCAGACTGTTAGTAGTTTCCAGGTGAGATTTTCAGTTAAATAATCTCTAGAAGAGGAAGCAATAATATTCTTCCTTTTACAGTTTGCACATTAAATATTGTTGCATTAACGATAAACCATTTAGGAATTTATAATATATCGATGGCGTATCACTTATTGGCTGAATACTTTATTTAAATTTTTTTTAGCATCAGAAAATTAGGATCACACAATATTGGATTTACTGTATATTGTTTATTGCTGGACTTTTAGTTATGCATGCATTGCTGCTCATATTTTTTTGTTTATTTGCCATCATCTAATGCTTATTTAAAATGAACTTAAACAAACAAAGCGAATATTTAGCAAATCCCATAGTTAATAATGAACTTTCTTTCATTTATTAAATGCTACTATATTGCATTGTGCAGATGAATTGTAGTACATATAACATTGACTGTTCAAAACTATGATTTAAAAATAATACTTTAATTCAGCAAGGATGCATTAATTTGATTAAAGTGCCCCTATTATGTCATTTTAAAGGTGGCTAATATTGTTTTATGAGTGTCTTAAAACAGGTTTATGTGGATGCAAGGTCAATAAACACTTTAGTTTTCTCTAAAAATAGATTTTATTTTACCCCATTTCTAAATGATTAGTAAACGACTCGTGTGAAGCAGTTCGAAGACTCGGTTTCTCTGAACCCCTCCCTCCCGCGAGCCCTCACTGTGATTGGTCAGATGGCGCAGTCCTGTATGATTGGTCTACCGCTACAGCGCTCCACAGACTAGTATTATGGTTTCCGAAAAGTGTTGAGCAGCACACCTGCTAAATATTCAAATTATTTCTAAAGGATCGTGTGACACTGAAGACTAAAATGATGCTGAAAAAGTGAACTAAAATAAAGCACTAATCATTTAATAACATTGCTTAATAGAATTTTTAGCAAATCCCAAATTTTTGGTTCATTCAATTCATTAAATACAACTATGTTTTGCACTTAAATATTAGCTTCCATTTTTGTGAGATAACATTTTTATTGTAACAATAGACAAAATATACAGACTCCGTTTCATCTCAATTTTGCATAATTTAATTATGGTTAATTGTGTCAAGAGGCATAAGGGCAAAATTATAATTTTTTTTTTCTGCCAGTGTTTTAAATGACACTGTTAATGTGTTTTCAGAAAGGGCACTTTTGTATTCCTCACATCTTGTTTGTCTACCATCTCAGATGCTCTCGTGCTTGTAGCTGAAAACACCATATGTTGATTAACTTAAACAGTCATTAAGCAGGTGGCAACATGGCTGAAGCCTAAAAATGTTTTTGAAACCACAATTAATCTGAAATACATTCCAAGAGAACCAAAATGATTCACAAGAAAAATGAGAATTATTGTCTACAGCCTCTTGTTGTTGTTTTTTTCAATAAGTACACAATAAGTTTCATTTACTGTAGCTTATTGCAGGTTGCAAACTATTTTTTCATTTACTCCCGCTCCCCTTTTCCCTTTTTATGTTTTGATGTATTCCTCCGTTTTTCATTTGAGCAATAAAAGAGGGAGGATTGTTTCTGTAATATTTACAGTTCTAATACCATTCCGTAGTTGTGTGCAATCTCTCTTTATTCTGGATGAACGGGCCTCTGGAACAACGCAGTAAAGATGAATCAGAGGCAGGGTTTTTTTTTTGTTTTTTTTGAGGGCTGGGTGCTTCTCTTTGCCCCACAGGCTTCTGTCACGCAAGCACTACACTACCTCAGCATAACCCATCAGCCAGAGCTGCCACATGAATATAATACAAACTTTACCGTATTATGTGACTAAGCTGTGCTTTAACTAGCACAGGCAAGTTTTTATGCAATATACTTTAAAATACAGACATAAAGTCTGCTCGTCTTTAGTTTAAAATCATTGGTGTATCCGTATGCCAATCACATAACGTGAGCCAATCACATACCGGCATGACATATCACCAATTACATACCCTTAAGCCAATCACATATCACCTTGCCGGACTTTGAGTTTCTCACTGATGATCGGCACTAAGCATCTATGTCACTGCTCTAAGTCGGCCCTCTGTTCGTTGATTGGTCCAGCCATTTTAGAGCCGGAGAAAAACCGTAAGATAGCCTTCTATCTCAGACTGAGTACAGAAGCGAAACTGAAATTGAACGGAAGTACAAAGTCTGGCGTAGTCAGGATACAAGAAAGTGGTCACAATAAGAAAAAAAGAAAATTCAAACAATAGAGCACAGATGCAAATCAAGTGACCAGTGCTTTAAAATTCAGGAATTAAAAAAACAAAAACACATCAAAAGAAAAGAAAACAGAACAAAAGTAATCAAATGTAGAACAAAAATAGCTATAATTGCTGTAGTCTCCACTGCATGATTATTTGATATAATACACTGCTGATTTGATTCTCAGTTTGACTGTGAAACAGGTCTGTAATTAAAATTAGCTGTGCAGTTTCTTTATTTTTTTTTCTTTGGCCCTAGCTTTGGTCATGTTCGATTGGCTTACAACACGCCTACAACAGTTACCCATCCAAAATCATAAGCTTTTTTTGTCGCAATATTGTGTTTTGATTAGTATGACATAGTGGCAGGTTTATTAGGCTGTATTTATACCTACAATGCACTGATCCAATCATTTAAGACCCTTTTTTGTACAAACAGTACAAAATTAGACAGCTAGTGGGATGTATTTGATTGGATTTATTTAGTGATTAACTTAAACTATACTGTATTTCACCGTAAACATAATATCTGTTCCCCATGTTTGATTATGAGGCAGTTTTTCCATGGACAGACAGCTGTAGAAGTGAATTGAGGACTACAAGTCTAAAGTACTTCAAAAGTCTGTGGGTGAATGCATCTGCTTTAAATGATCCATATTTTAGAGGCTGAAATGTATAAATGCACCGAGAATAGATTTTTTTAGTGTTTTTTCTGTTTTTAGAGGATAGCCAATGTTTCAGGCATGTCAAGCCCTGGTGCACATCAAGAAACACAGGCTTGAATCCAGCCTGCGACGTATCACACTTCCTCTTTCTCTACTGTAAAGTAGCATAAATTAAGCAAATTAGGAAGTTAGAATGGAAAACTGTTACATGCACATAATTTATGCCTATTTCTAAAACATTGGATTTGAGTTAGTTTGAGAAGCCTGTAAATAACTCTTCAATAATCCCGTCTTCTAATTTCTGCTTTGATGTGACTCACTTCTTTTTAATATTCTGGATCTGCCACCTAAATTACCTCTTTAATCTGATTTATGGGCAGATTAGATTTGAGAAAGTGAATCTGTGAGCACGATTGAATGTTTTTTCTGTTCCTTTTTTTCCTTTGCTCTGTTCTATTGGGCATGCTCAAATCGTTATGTCTCTCTAACACTTTTAATTTTCCAAATAACTAGGTCATTGACCTAAATCTAATGCCAGCCAGCGAACGATTTGTCAAAGCCACTAGCTGCTTTCTAAAACCCCTATTTAAATAACGGTGGATTGTGGGACAGATGCACTGATGTGTGTGCGATCTGGTTATCACACATCTGTGTGTGGGTCCTCGGCTCATTCAGATCTGTAGAAATTCCGTTTCTCTTTCTCTTAGAGGCAAAATGACATTTGAAAGGCTGGCATTATGTGAAGATGTTGAGATATTCCGATTGTGTGTAATTGGGTAGCAAGTGACGATGTGACATGCCACACTTCCTCTAAAGCTATTTTTAAACAATTTTTTAATTTGTTGTATGATTGGACATGCAATTTTGTGAATGTCTAATAGTTTTGCAATGTTGTAAGACATCCCTAGTCCCACTATCCATCCAACATTGATTTTTCTTTTTTTTTTTTTTTTTAGTAAATTCATATTAAGACACATTATTCTAAATACATATATATATATATTATACATTTTTTGTCTGTTTATAATAAAATAAACACACACGCAGATAGAAAGAAATAGAAATTTCAATATAAGCAAATATTCTAAAATCAGGTTAATAAAATCTATGTACTTAATTACCGATTGTTTTTATATAAAATAAAAAATATATATTTATTTTTAATATTTTAAAATGTATTTTTATAATATCATGTATGGTTTATGATCTTAAAATCCTTGATGCAAGGCAAATGCTTTGCTTTTTGTGTGTGATATATATATATATATATATAAGATAAAAAATTACATAGAATAAAAAAAAATCATTACAATTTTATTCTCTATAATATAAAGGCGCTATATATATATATATAGTATTTACTTTATTTATTTTACTAATATTTACTTTTTTACTTTAATACTTTATTAAGCTTATAATTACTTTTTATTATATGTAATTACAAGGACATTTATTTATTTATATTTAATAATGTATAATTAAAAAAGTTATAGCATTTAAATTGACAAGCCTTTAAGATCATGAAAAACATTGATTCAATCAGATGTCAATCAAATTTAGATTGCGTTATAAAATACAGAAGTTGAAAATAGGTATTGATGGTCATTTTATTTTGTCAGATATCCACATATTCTATGTTATATTTCATCATATTGCAGTTCTCTCCGTAGCAGTTTAACAATACAGGTCTTTATTTGCTCACATTTGGAGCAAAAATGCCATTTCACCTCAGTTTCTCAGTAAAAGCCAAAGTTGTTTAGCTGCAGTGTGAGGAAGGTGAAGTTTCACACTGGCTGCTTGTTCTGAGCGCTGGTGGAAGTGTGTCACATGAATCGTGCAGGGACTTCAGATCGTCTGACACGATGTGCTGCTGCCTTTTTGATTCATTATGCAGGCATATGCTAATCCTTGCTAGGCTAATTCAAACACAACCTTCAGACCCCATCCACCTCAAGGGGCCGGCGTATTAAACAGTCAACGTGCGTAACGAGCCTGACGCAAACCCTGACTGACGTGCTGATTTTAACTTTCGCTCCCCTCATCACCCCCGCTGACAGGAAGTGTACATCAGCGAATCAGACCCCGTGTATTATTTGAGGTTGAGGGGGAAGAATCTGTGCGGAGGGCTGGAAAAGAGGCCGGGCTCTGTAGATTAATTAGGAAAATCTAAGTGGCTGGGGATGGAGAGCTGTGTGGCACTGCCAAAAACCCTACAATCAGTCTATCCTCCCAGGGCTCGCAATGAAAAAGCCGGATTCTCTTAACGTTTTTCCTCTGCGACTGCAAAAAAGGCAGTGTATCATAAATCAACAATGTCTGGTTCCTCATCAAAATGATGCCCATGAAGTATTCAGGCTGTGATTTCCTGAGTGTGCACTTGAAACAGCGTCTGTCATCTTTTGACATGCGAGAAGGCATTAAGTATTAATGCAGTTAAGTAAGCAGTTAATTGTCAAATGCCACTGAATGTGTTTTATGAATATTGCGTAAAAAATCTTAAAATAGTAAATGATGTTTATCTGAAAGTGTAAGAATGCAGACAGGTTTTCTGTAAAGGGTCTGTGTTAGGGGATTAAATATATTATTTGGTCAGTTTAAAAGTAATAGAATTTATGGAAAGTCCCCACAATTCTCAGAACCTTCACAGAAAGTATTTTATGAGGACTACAAGGCTACAGTTATTATATACAGCTTCATTACTTATTATTAGTGTCACATGATTTTGCAGAAATCATTTTAATATGTTGATTTGCTACTCAAGAACCATTATTATAATCAGTGGAGAAAACATCCGAATCAGATATTATTACATGATTTTCATATACATATTATATGAATAATATTTTTCAGGATTATTTGATGAAAACAAAATAATATTGTGAAATATTATTTCAATTTAAAATAACTGTTTTCTGTGTGAATATATTTTAAAATGTAATTTATT
>JAUMHR010000069.1:12004333-12015292 GCA_032361145.1 Enteromius fasciolatus
TATATTTATATATTTATATATATATATGTATGGATATAATTATAAAAATATTTTGTTTATTTATTAAATATATTTGTATATAATATAAATATGGATATAAATATACACATGCAAATATATTTGTTCATAAGTAAATAGTGCTTATACATTTTACTGTTAAATAATACTAAAAATGATTTAGTTTATCATCAGTTTGAAGTAACTAAACTCTCACTTTTGTTTTAAAAAATAGTTATAAAATAATAATGATATAAGAACATTAAAATATCTATTTTTATTTTAATAATTAGGTATTATAATAATATAATATTAAATGTTTATAGAAAGTAGTTTATTCAAATAATTAAATATTATTAATAAATAAATAAAAAACTTTTACTTTATTAATAATATTAAGTGATAGCTTGAATCACAAACCATCCAAAAAAACTACAACAAAAAATCATAAATACTAAAATTGATCTTCACATTGGAATATGAGCAAGAAACTAACAAGTTTATGGTTTCATTTCATATATATATATATATATATAAAATGCGCGATTAATACTGTTGACTTAGTGCTCCAGTTTAGGAGTGGCACTTTAGACAAATACTAGTCCTCTTCACATTTACCCTCTCCACTTCTCGGTGACCTCTCGGCTCTCCACTGGCTCTGTTTTTAGATGAGTGCTAATACTGGCCATCATTTGGAGCGCTGTATGCGTGAACTTCCTGCTGTTATTTTTGGCATGCCTGTTTCCCTTGACATATCCCTTACTGCAGTTATGTGGTGACAGAGTTGATGCAGAGTGACCTCCATAAGATCATCGTGTCTCCACAGCCTCTGAGCTCTGACCACGTCAAAGTCTTTCTCTACCAGATCCTCCGAGGTGAGACACACACACATTATTAAGCCTTTCATTTCAAAATTTGATTTCAAAAGCTTCATCCTCAGACACCAAATGAGTTTCTTCACCAAATCTCATGGGTAGAGAGACACACAGAAAATCACACACACCTCTCTACTTTGTGTTCCTTACTATTATACTCTCACTAGAGAAAAAGACTGCTCGTAGTGTAAAAATACAAATGAGAACACAAGAAACAGTCCCCTCTTTGATATTATGTTTACTGCAGGACAACTGACAGGTCTTAAAGAGACCAGTTAATGAAACACATAAAACGTCAGTGTTTTAAAGTGACACAAAGCTTTATTACAGTTTATTTATTTTACCAGTAAAAATGGCAACATAGTTCAAAAGTCTGTTTATATGTCAACTGGATTACATTTTAAACAGAGCAAGAAACCTGTATGATGTAACAGCGCAGTCTGCTTCATGCCAATACAATGTATGTCACGATCATATCTTTAATGACTGATATATGTCCACAGGATTGAAGTATCTACACTCAGCTGGCATTTTGCACAGAGACATTAAACCCGGTAACCTGTTGGTCAACAGCAATTGTGTGCTGAAGGTTAGTGAAATACTAGTCAAACTATTAATGTTTTGGGGATTTTTTTCCTATATTGAAATTTGATATTTTCTGGTACTATTGCTTCAATGGTTATTGCATTTAGCCTTTTTTTGTATGTTTTCTGACTCAGTGAGCAAGGACTAAGCATAGGAGAACTAAAAGCATAAGAGACCTTTAAACAATTAATATTTAAAATAAAATTTTAGTTCTTCAATTTATTACAGTTATAACATTTTTCATTTTTATGTAGGTTTTTAAGTTTAAGCTTTCCATTTAATGTTGATATTTTTTTATAATACTATACAGTCGTGTGACTGAATAATTGGCCCACACAATTGGCTAACAAAAACAGTTTTATTACTTTATTAATATATAACAATAGTTGTCATTTGGATGTAATTGCTTATGATTAGTATAAAAAATGTAGATTTGTTTTTATGGTTTACTAAAATGTAATACAGTTATTAGTCTATCCATAAATGTATAAAATCGTACGTATATGGGAAGCTCTATTGTGTTGGTTTCTTTGGTCTCTCGGCTCTCCTGCTATTTTAGCATTATATACTCTAGCCTATGGGCCTTGAATTGTGTCTTTGTAACTCCTATTTTCCAAGGAGCAAGGACGCTTCATATCTGTCTGGCCAGGCCAGGTCTACAACACCAGCGTACACACGCTAACACACAATCCCTGGCTCTAGGGGGTCAGGGCCCCTTTGGGACTGATTCATCTGCTCAGTTCCTGACATAAATCTTCATTTAGGAGACAGTCCAGCTGCAAAAGAGAAAGCAAGGTTGATATGAGAGATATAGAAAGAGAGAGATAAAGAAAAAGAGAAATTCTCTGTGTATGTGTGCGCTGACTCTTCCCAGCAGCATGAGAAATGTGCTTGAGGGGAGAGCGGGAATAGATTGTGCTATTGGACCACAGAGAGTGAATCATTTAGCATGCGCTGCTTCATTTAGTCCTTAATCCCCATTTCCGAAAAAGAAGAATGTTTCCCTCATTTAGCTATTACGTGCCAGACCTTATCTTATGGCCATGTCCCACAATCAAACATTCTCGAGTCTGATTTAGGTTCAAATTTGATTAATTTTATATCCATAACATGTTTCCTATTATAAGTATGGGCTCTGTGAGACTCGTGAATAAGTATTACGTTTCAATATGTACCACAGCTTACAAATTGTGAAATTATACAATAATAAATAAAAAAATGTGAATTTTTGGGTGCCAATTATTTGAGCAAATTAATCTATCACATTACTTTCTAGTGTTGGTATTGTGAACTAAAGCTATTAAAATCATTTTTATGGAAGTAACATAAACGAATATTAGGTTTAAAGTAAAATAAAAGGAAAAACAACTAACTGTGATAAAATGAAACTGTATATTAAAACTTCAAATTTCAAAAGTAAAATGAAACATGAAAATGTAAAAGCTAATTCAAGTTATCTATAAATACTAAAATATCATGTTATACTGGATTTTATCTGATAAATGTGTTTTCATCAAGTGCATATTTTAAGAATATCTTAAACTTGGGCTTTTAGGGCAATTTCATTTGAAAATATGTAACCAATTACAATACCCAAGCAACCATATGGCAACACCTTGATTGCCCAGCTTGTGACTCCTTCCATAAATGGTGGTGTTTTTACTGGAATGGAGCAAGAAGACACAAGAAATCGTTTCAGTAAACTGCATGTTTAAGCGTTGCTAGCAGGATTTGAATATGTCTTGTGGGAATGCATAAAATTAGGCCTCTGGGAAAAACTGGGAGGAGCTACTTGGGTAAATTGTTAGCAATGCAATATAGGCCCTTTTGTGCTTTCTTTCTGCGAGTAGGTGGAGAGAAGAAGCAGAGATATTTTTCTCATTTATTTATTTCCAAAGGAGCACTCGAGCGGCTCAAGATGATTAGAAATTGGGTCTTGTGTTTATAGCGGTTTTATTGTTTATCTGTTTGGTTAAAATGCGAACAAGCATCTCTGTCTAAATTTGGTTTTATTGCTTGAAAACATCTCCATTCGTCAATAAAAGCACACCTCGGACTTCACTCGTCAATCCAATAATTGTGTAAAAATAAACTAAATTGTCCACAGATTTGTGACTTTGGCCTGGCAAGAGTGGAGGAGCTGGATGAGTCGCGTCACATGACCCAGGAGGTGGTGACGCAGTACTACAGAGCGCCGGAGATCCTGATGGGGAGCAGGCACTATTCCAACGCCATCGACATCTGGTCTGTAGGCTGCATCTTTGCTGAGCTGCTTGGCCGACGCATCCTCTTCCAGGCCCAGAGTCCCATCCAACAGGTATTCACCTACGCTCATGTTCAGCGCTCGATCTGTGGGCAGAATCCGGGATATTCACACAACTTATTGTGGTTTATACAAGAAAAACATGCTCCTGTATCAACATTCTTAACAGCCAGTCAGGACCTTCTGATCTTTGGTGTAGCTGTACACAAGTTAAGGAGTTTCTGCTTGCTTTGCAGTTTTTGAGGGTCATTGCAGAATTTGGATCGTTTCAGATGTAGTTTAGCTGCCATATCAGGGTTCGCAATTAACACTCTCTAAGCGCCAAATGCGAGTCAAACGCACCTTTTTTGTCTGAAATAGATTATGTGTTTAAAGCAAATGCATAAGCTGTAGTTAATAAGTTGCATAAGTTAAAGGCTCTGTTGAACTGAAGTCCCAGTGTTGCCATGACCCAGAAGTCCTCTGTCCTCCATGGCTGTGTGTTTGCCATGAGCAGAACGTGTGTCTGTCATATGCACAGATGCCTCTCAAATACTCTTATTTTGTTTAGAGTCTCATAAACGTTAAGTATGATGCTGTAACATAAGTAAGAAGAAGATGTAAGACTTCAGATACACCTTTCAGTTTATGTAGTTCACATAGAAGATTATGAGCCATATGTTCTAATAATACTGACCCTGCAGTGTGTCAGAGACTCTGGGACTGGCTGACTGAGAGAGAGTGAGTGTCCGCACACAGCTCTGAATGTGCACCGACAGCACATCGACATTCCCTTTTAAGGCTCATTAAATTCTCTCCAGTAAAGAATCAGATTTGCTTGAACATGGTTCCGCTCCAGTTTGTTTATGTACAGATCATGAACATGCATTTAGTTTATTTTTCATATTGTCCTTCACCTACTCATATGTTGCATTCAGTTATTTAGTTCTTTTCAAATAGTTTTTAACTTTATATGCTATATTACTGTACTTACTGTATTATTAAAATACAGTAATGCAATACAATTTATTGCTGTTGTTGTTGTTGCAGGTAATTTACCATTTCTATATATTTTTATAGTAGCTTTATTGCATTAATTATGCCTAAGAATGAGCCATATAGACTAATGCATTGTATGACCTCATTATTATAAATTATTATAACCACACATAATACTGCTCTATTTATTGGCATGCCTTTGTAAAGTGTAATGCGTTTATATATATAATATATAAATAAATTTGCGTTTATATATAAATATTGAATACAATTATATTAAACATGATTCATTTTAACTTTGGTTATAATTACTTATGAAAATATATAATGCATTACAACATATATTATGAATACCTTTAGAATGCATTATATACATAGAGGCTTTAAGTAAATTGTTACCAATAATTCTTATTACGTTTCTTTGTGAATCGTAATTGTTATATAAATGATTGTTTTTATTGTATTATTATCATCTTTTATGTTGTTCTTCATTCATTCTATATACAAAACTGCTGATCTTTCTTTTTTTTTCTTATCTACTAGCTGGACTTGATCACAGATCTGCTGGGGACTCCGTCTCTGGAGGCCATGAGGACGGCGTGTGAAGGGGCCAGAGCTCACATCCTGAGAGGACCACATAAACAGGTGAGTCTAAACTCGAACCGTGTCCCAAAAAATCTGGGAACATGCTGTTCGAAGCAGCACCATGAAAGACAATGACTCATTAGAGGCTTGTGTGCTGTGCAAATGCTCCCTTGCGCTGATATTTTCAGTCCCAGGAAGCCTGATTATAAACAGGCCCTGTGGCGCTGCCATGGCGACTCGCTGTTCCCGCTGAGTGACAGCACCTATTGACCGATCGTGCACCTTGTTTATGGAATCGAGTCGCTTCT
The DNA here is from genome assembly GCA_032361145.1 of Enteromius fasciolatus. Taxonomy (NCBI): domain Eukaryota; kingdom Metazoa; phylum Chordata; class Actinopteri; order Cypriniformes; family Cyprinidae; genus Enteromius; species Enteromius fasciolatus. The sequence goes on from JAUMHR010000069.1 coordinate 12,009,925, forward strand.
GCTGCCCCCGGAGTGCAGAAATCTCCCATCAGCCTTTGCTGCAGGATTCCCGGCGCTTCGCTCGCTCTGGGCCCCTCTCCCTCCCGCAGTCTCTCTCCATTTCCTGCCCTGCTTCATATCCACTGACAGACTGATTGATCAGTTGATGAGAGCAGAGAGAGACATGACGGCTGTTATTGACATATTTGCGTGCAGCGATTTAGTGTGTAGACTACAAATTAAAACAGAAATACTAGTGATGAGTTATATTGATTTTTTCATTGTGCAAGCTAGTTGCTAGTATCTATCTATTTATTTAACATTCACACGAAGATCATTTGTAATAACACTAATGCTTTAACACTGCTAAATGTAATCTTTAGCAAACCTCAAAATGAATAATAGTTGTACTGTTATGATTCCTAGAATCACATCTACTGTATCATTGCATATAATTATGTACCGTTTTAAAGTAATTCACTTATTCAGATCAAATATAATTTTAATATCCGCCATTTATCAGCTATCGTCCATTATCAATAAATGGCTGAATTTTTATAATTATTTAAATATTTATCTTAAACTATTAATTATTTATAATGTCATTTATTGGTTAGTTGCCATAACATAATTATTAAAATAAATAAATAGATTGCCAAATACTATTTATAATATATTTATAATATATTCTTTTGTTACATGTCATTAATTTATTTGAAATTATATTTATTAGTTAAACTACTTAATGTCATATAAATATCCTGTTAATATCCTGAAAATTGTTAACATTTTATTCTGAATTAATTTAAATAGATAATAGATTAAATGAAGATAAATGTAATTATATTATTAGCCTTTTAGCAGTTATTGGTGATAACATAATTATGAAGATAATTAGCAGCTCATTTGTGGCTTTTTTACAGTAAATGTTTACTCCAGTATAAAGTGCTGAGGGCGAGGCTATCTGTTTGTTCAGCCAATGGCAGATGAGGGTGTGTTTGTATAAAAATTTTGCAGTTACTTGTCTCAGAAGTCATGCGCTTCAGGGTTTATCTTCTTTCTGTCATAAATCTTTAATGTCAATTTAGGAAAGTCTAAAAATGGCTTTTGCCTTTTGTTTGCTAAAGTGTTTGCTCATGGTTTTGTATATAGAAGGCTGTGTGCTAGTGTAAATATGAGCGTGTTTGTGAGTATGTATGTGTGATTCGGCACTGGGTGTTGGCTCTGTGGCTCTAGACAGCTACGCTGAGAAGGCGATACCCTGCAGAGAACAGGAACTGCAGCGCAAGGGCTGTGGACCTCTGCTTCCTGCTCTGCATCGACCTGATGGCTGGCAGCTCACCAAGAAGCCCCCCTCCTTTGCACACATGCATACAGACATGCACCTGCTAGGCTGGAGAAAGTCTTTACCATTTAGGCCTATATGTGAAGAGGCACTTGTTTCTCTGGTCGGCATTTGCCAGCTTTAAATCCCAGCCAGCTACCCACACACACACTGACACTTGGCTGACCTTGTCACTCGACGCTGCTTCCTGTGTGTGGTCGAACGGCCCTAGAGCAGGATGTTTTAATCATGTAGATCAGCCGCACTTCCCGTTGTGTTGAACAGGTTTTGGAGACTGGGTCTCTCATGGGTCCGAGAGGTATTGTGATGACACCCTTCTTCATTCTTTTTTAGTTATTACTTGACTAATAATAATACTAATATAATTGTTGTTGTTTGTATAATTGTTTAATGAAATATATAAAAATACAATGCAATATTTTTATTATGTATCATTATATTCTGGTAATATTTACTATTATTTTTTACATTATAATATATTATATAAATTATTAATTTGATAATGATGTTTTTTGTTGTTGATGTAAAATGAGTAAGATTAGTATTATTGTTGTTTATCTGGTAATATTTACTACTATTTTGATATTAAAAATAAAATAATACAATGAAAGTAATGCAATATTATTCTATTCATCTATCCATTTTATTTACTGCTGCTACTACAATTATATACGCAACATTACAATTTATAATTTTCTCTGGTAATAGTAATACTTATTATTTTGTTATAATAAATACAAATATTATAATAAAGTATAATTTTTTATTATCTGTTTATCATCTGTTATTTTATTTTCTATTATAAGTTATTGTTTTATGATGATGATGATAGGGATGATTATTAGACTAATACTATAATAAATAAATACACTGGCAAATGTTTTCCCATTTATTATTATCATTTTTTGTATTATATTACATTTAGTTTTAATGTAATATAACGCAGTGTGTGAACACAGCCTGAGCAGGATGTGCTATCAAGCTCTTATGGCCCTGTTTTGTTCTCTTTCTAGTTAGCTATGCTTTTAGTCACCGTTTGATTTGGGAAGGTTGGAGAAGTCAAAGCAATGAAGAGCATTTAGATGAGTGAGGTGGCTTTACGATCAGACTCCACATTGCTGGAGTCTTAATGACTGGGGAATATGGCACACCAGACCTCCACCTCCATTTGCGTGAAGGTGAAGAGCTTATCAAGAAGGCTTTTGAGTGAAAAAGATGGCAGCGAGAGGAGTGGGTCTCCAGAGAGTCTGGCAGAGCGATTTCAAGAGGCATTTCAGCGTAGTTCTCCACAACAGTGCTGGGAGATGTGGTGTGCTTTAATGCCCATGCTCAAGATAGAGACAGTCGCTCAGGATTTGATTGAGTGGATAGGCGGGAGGAAGAAAGAGACGAGGGCTGTCCGAGAGAGAGAGAGGACTTGAGAGATCTAAAAAGAGGTCTGACTCTTAAGATCAACTCCGTGGCCTCCACATGGGACCTCATTACTTCTATTAATTTTACAAGGCTCTTACCATCACTAGAAAGAGAGGAAGCTTTTAGCCTCTGCTGGAACGAGACCATACCTTAGCTGTCATTTATAGACTGAGAGGAAGGAAAGTGAGAGGCTGTGGCGTATCAGCGCTACTGACAAGTTCAGCATATGTTGTGTTTTGGATTGCTAGCATGTTTGTGTCCTGACCGGGCTGAACTAGCTTAACCGGCAAGAGTTTCTTGATTAATCGGTTTTAACAGAAAGACAAAAATATTTCATCAAGGAACTCTTCATATAAGAAACAAGATTTCCTTAATATATAATTTGTTCCTCCTTGCTAACAAGTAATTTAGTAGAAGATAAGACCTGAATAAAATTTAATAATAATCTTAAAATATATTAATATTTTTGGTGTTTTTTATTTACAATTTTTGTTACTCAATGTTGTTGTTTATTAATATATTGATTATTATGCAATCTATAATATACAAATATTATTATTAATTACTATTTATTAATTAATTAATAGATTATTATTATTAATTACTTATTAATTAATCATATTAATAATACTATTTGTATTAGCTGTAATTAATAATATTGGATATAATTATTAATTCTATTATAAATTACAATCATTTTAATTTTAATTTAATGATTATTTGTGTGTATGTCTGTGTGTGTGTGTCTGTGTGTGTATATATATTATAATTATTAATTACATTTTTATATGTTTTTTCTTTTCTTTCACAATATATAAATAACTCATGCTATATAATAAATTTTTTTCCTCAGTTTCCACTAAAAGTATTTATATGACAATACTGTATTAAACTACTTATTGTCATCATATATAAACATCCTGAGTCAAATCCACCGAGTCAAATGTTAATTTGGACTTATTAATTTAATTTAGGATTTACTAATTACTTAAATTATATTGGACCGATTCACTAAAAGAAACTGCTCAACAAAGTCACATGTATCTGAATTGAACGGCACTGCTCCAGCTGCGTGTTAGTTTTTGTGTGCCGTTGGGTGAAAACAACAGAACAGAAACATGTTTATTGCAAACCTGGGTAGGAGACACATCTTGAACTAAACTGATACTTCTAATTGATTACGCCAGTGTCTCCTCTGTCCGTTAAAGCTGTGCTCTGGTTGGTTGTAACTCACCTGAATGTGGTTCACCACCTGTCTGCTGTGTATGTAAAAGCCAGCAGGGAGCTCTTGGAAACAGATGTATGCTCGGGTCCATGCTGATTTTTCCGCCTTAGCAGCGAGGCAACATGATCAGATCGGATTTCCACCTACACGCTCTCTCACAGGACACACACGCACACACACTCAGGTCAGAAAGTGATGACCCCAGTGCTGGGTGGGCTTACAGTAAGAAGGGAGAACGAAGAGAGGGGGTGTTGTTTAATGGCTTTAGGGGGTCTAACATGCGCACCGAGTGCAGAGCTGGAGCAGATGTGGCCCGTTCCACGTCACCAGGGGCTGTGAAGCCTGATGTCTGCCCCAAACTGAACTCTGTGGCACCTGCTAACAGATGGCGGACGTTTTATTTTCCCTTCTTGAGCAACAACACCAAGTAATAACCAAGGGTGTTTTTTTTTTTGCAAATTCGTGTTATTCAGCAGATGAATCATTCACTATTTCCTGAGCAATAAAAGAAATTAACTCAACGGGACATCCGATTAGAAGTACACTGGAAAAAAGAAAAGGGAAAAAAAAAAACATGTTTGAAAAGTATGTATGCTAGTATCATTAGTACAAGACCAGACAAAAGTTTTCATATTGAGTTTTTTATGTAGGGTGGCTTCATTTTTTTTTCTTTTTTGCCCAGTTTATATATCTAAAAATGCTAATTTATTAAGAATTAAAAGATTTGTATATGTATAATCATATGTTCACTTTTCTTTGTTGACTTTTTTTTTGAATGCACTTTAAATGGTTTGAAAATAGCAATAGAAGAAAAATTAATTAAGCACGTAATATATATACAGTTTTAGCAATTTTAGTACAGCAAGTTAAAATTAGAAATGTGCATTGCTGACAACAGTATATTTTTGAATACTTATAAATATATATTAGAGTTTTTTTGTTTTATTTTATTTTAATATTTTATGTTATTTCAGTTGATAACCGAAACTATGAAAATATTTTTATGGTTTAGTTTAAAGGTGCTCCTGCGATGTTGCAGGATTTTAGCTCAATTTAATTTTTATCTCAAACCGTATACATCACCCCTTGATCGTCTTGCTGTCTGCCCTCTGGATACACTGGGAAAAACACTGGTGATGCATATGGTTTGAGATAAAAATTAAGTAGAGCTAAAATCCTGCAACATTGCATAGAGCACCTTTAACTATAATAACCCTTTTTGTGACTTGACAGAATTTCACACTTGCAAGAAAAATGTCAAACAAAACTCCTACCCTAGAATTTTTTATCAACATAGTATATTTTCTGAATAAATTCTACATGATACAGCATATTTATTTGTAATTTCTTTTGAGAATGCTCTTAAAAAATACCCATAAATATTATCATTAAAATATTTATAATAT
>JAUMHR010000069.1:12018050-12028669 GCA_032361145.1 Enteromius fasciolatus
AGCGGGTGGAGGTTAAGGAGGAGTGCTGGGCCAGTTGGGAAAGGAACTGGGCCGGTTGGGAACTGCACCTGTTGCTGGGGTATTTGCTGGGACGGGGGGAGGGCGGGTCACATGGGCTCTGCTTCACAGGAAGCCGAGACTCGTTTCTCAACCTTCTCGTGACACTGTACCTCCTCCTCCTTCCCCTCATGGCTGCAGCCTGGGTTTATGTTGCCAGTCAGGAAAAGGAAAAACAAAGCTGGTTTTACCACTTTTTAGTAACTTTGCTCATTTGGAGAGAGTAATTATCGTCCACCTCTGGCTAAATTAATGAGCTTGATTTCGGTATATTTTGGCATTGCCTTTTTTGTAAAATAAGTAAATAAATAATTTTATTTCGCAAAACTAGGCAAGGCAAGTTTATTTATGTAGCACATTTAATACACAACGGTAATTTAAAGTGCTTTACATAAACTAAAATAAATGTATAAAAATAAAATATAATAATCAACAATAAAACAAGGAATTTAAAAACCTTTACATTATTTAAAAATTGATATAAAATAAATTTAGAATAGTTAAAAATAGAAAATGATTATACATAAAATGCAGTGCAGTCAGTTTAGGATAGATTAAATGAATCCAAATCTACAGTAAAGACATTTATTATTAAAACCGATTTATCTTTCAAATAAATGGTTTTATTTTGAAGATACTGTACTTTATATTTATTTATTTATAAATTATATATTTTATATACATTTGCCAAAGAGTCATGGGAAAAGAACAAACATTTTCATGGTTTTCACAAAAAAATTAACTTTTTTCAACATTAAGATCAGGATATTAACATAATTTCTGAAGGATAATGTAACACTGAAAAATATTAGTTGCAGTTGAAAATTCAGCTTTGCCATCAAAGAAATATCCCGGATTTTAATTAAAATTACTGTATTTCACAATATTACTGTTTAACAATAAATAAATGCAGCCTTGGTTAGCATAAGAGAAAAATCTTTAGTAAATACTGTAAATGTCTTGTTTGTTTTAGTTAAGAACAGTATTTTATAAATTAAATATCAGTATTTTTGCATAGCATGCCTTTTTTGATAAATTGTCAGTAAATGTTAGAAATAAACAATATTTTGTATTGATTACATTTGTTTGTAAATCCTATGTAAACATTTTTTATTTTGAGGGTGAATTTTCACCAAATATTGCATAATATCAGCATTTCATTTGAGCAGCTTTCTTCATCTCATTTGTTGTCATTACATTACATTACACAATGAACAGTGTGTATATATAAACTGTATTATGTACTGTAAATATGTATATTGTGTCAAAGATTGGTCATATATAACGTTCTAACCTGATAAATGATTAATAATGCCCCTTCCATATAAATCTTTTTGTTTTGATTTTCTTGCAAATTTGGTTTCAAGCGTGTCTTGTCTACGTGACTTGTCTATAGAAATCTCTTTGGTCCTGAATCCCCCTCTATAGCAGAACATAAAATATAGTGTTGAGTGTAGTATTCTCACTTTTGGTGTGAACAGACAAATTACTGGTCACCTGGTAAAGACTCACTTGTCAGGTTGAATACAGAGGCCCGGTTCACTAATAATAGCTCTTGTAACATTTTTGTGTACGGTTTAAAAGTGTGACCAGTCTGACTCCAGGATTTGAAGTAGCAAATTTACTCAGTTCATTACTCGCTCTGTCAGAAATGTGAGGGTGGAACATGAGCTGCCTGCATGCCTGGGATGACTGAAAGCCTGGGCTGATGATGTCATGTGTCAACCCTCCTGACTCATCATTTGTCTAATTGAGCTTTGAATCATGGGACAGGGAGAGGCCCTCTCCCTCCCTTAACTGTCTGAAGCCACATTCCACTCTAATCCTTAACTAACACAAGCTAATACTACAGCACACGATCTCACCACCCCAGAGGGCATGATCCCTCACACGTTCCACGCTACTGCCAACTACTCACCAAAAACCTGCCCACAGTGGTTCCTTAATCACATACGCTCACGCAGCCTCACCACGCCGGTGCATCGCTGCACCCTGCACGCTTTTTGACTCACAGGCACAGTTTCGACTCGGCCCACACAGAATCTGACCCACTGGATTCAAACGCCCATCATTTGATAATCTTTCAGATTTGTCAGAGGAGTCTGGAAGTTGGCACACATGCTCCGACATAAATAGGGAGCAGGTTGTTTCTTTTTAGTATATTAGAAACATACAGCGCAACTAATCCAGTTCAATTCCCCATTGAATTGCTTTTATACTGTTGTTGTTGTTTTAAGTGAAACAAACACTACAGTTCAAACAGATACACAAGTTTTGTTTTTGTTTTTTGAGGGAAAAAAAATGACAGTAAAGACTTTTAAATTTTATAATAAGAATTTTTCTTGAGCACCAAATCAGCAAATTAAAATTATTTCTTAAATTTTAAAACTGTACTAACAATTACAGTACTTACTTTTTAAAATACATTTTACACAAAATAATTTCATTATTATTTATTATTGAAGTTTTAATCAATTTATGTATTTTTTATAATTAACAATATTATAAAATTAAGAGCATCAGAGACATCTTTCATTCAAAAACCTTTCAAACTTTTTAACAGTAGTGTAAAGTTAAGTGTGAATTTTAAGTGCGCATATTTATGTAGTTATTTAGTATGTTTTTTTTTTTCTTTTCTTTATTTTTACTGTACACTGCAAAAATGCTTTTCTTCAATTTTGTGGTGTTTTTTTAGAGTTTAGTGAGTATTTGCTTAGAACAAGCAAAATAATTTACAAATGCAGTAAAAAAAAACTTTGATTTTGACAATTTTTTCATTAAAAAACTTTAAAATCAGAAGAAAAATTTTGTAGTGTATAATGTTAATTATCATTTATATATATATGTGTGTGTGTGTATATATATATATTAGTGCTTTCAAATGATTATTCATGATTAATCACATCCAAAATAAAAGTCTTCATTTACATAATATGTGTTTATGGTGTGTTTATTTATTATGTTTATATTAAAACACACACGTACAGTACATATTTAGAACGTATTTACATATTTATATATTTATTTCTTATATTTGATATTAGATCTAAATATATTTAATATATATTTAATATATAAACAACATATTTTCATTAAATATATACATGCATGGCATTGTATTTATATATACTTAATAAATATACACAGTACATACAAATATATTATATAAAGAAAAACTTTTATTTGGTGTGATTAATCATGATTAATCCATTGACAGCATTTATATATATATATATATATAATGTTAATTATTCATGTTTTGATTGTTTATTTAGTGTTATATTTTATTTTTATTAAATGTATTATTTTTAAAGTTTATTATTAATTTTCTCTGCATCATTTGGCAGTGAATTTAATTTAATTTTTATTTTTTTGTAAATACATATATTTTTAGGGTTTTTTAGGTACTAGCCATGATGTTGCTATGCAGTGTTCTGAGTGATTTTTAGAGTGTTGCTATGCAATTTATGGGATGTTCTGAGATGTTGCCCACTTTCAAGCCTTTATGATATTCTGGTCCCTACATATGAGTCAGATTCTTCCTTCAATGAAGGTCTGATCACTTAAAGTAATAGCACACCTCGTTTCCGTTTGGCTCCAGTTATGGCTGAAAGCTTTCAATCGTTGCCCATCGTCTTTCTCCATCTCTCATCCAACACCTTCACCTCCATCAGCTATACAGTCAGCCTTGACAATACGTCATCCTTTTTTAAATGGTGAATCACCAGCCATAGTTCACATCTGTTCTTAGCTCAAAGAGCCTAACCAGGGAAAACAAGCAATTACCGGTGGGCTTTTTCAATCAACTCTTTGGCGAGTCGGCTGGGGGGCTTCGAATGGGGGGAAGGTGGGCGGAGGAGATAATTAGACACGGTTAAAAATATCCCAGCACATTGTCTCCACTGTCCCACATCCTCAGATAAGTGTGTGGCTATTGGCGCAAGGATCATGTGCTACTGGGAGGAATGTTTTGCATGTTTAAGACACAGAGCCGAACGGCCCCTGATGATCACATGACGTGCTTTTAGGAAGCTGTTTGTATGTTTTGACTGCTTCTCAAAACAGGAAGAAAATTTCAGAGCTGGCTGTGTTTCTACATCATGTTTATTCTCATACTCTTTACAGCATTTGAACATTTGTTTGGGAATGGTTACAGGACAATAGTGAATTGTATTGAATTGTATAGTTGGTAGTTGTCAATAATTAATATGGGGTTTTAAAAAGTTTACTTTTACAATAAGTGAAGCATTAATTACATATTTGTCTCTTTCTGCCTGTCTCTAAATATGTATGTATGAGATTAGATACTCAGACTATACTGATACATGCCATTTCCTGATTCTGCAGCCCTCACTTCCTGTCCTGTACACCCTGTCCAGTCAAGCAACCCATGAGGCTGTTCACCTCCTCTGCAGGATGTTGGTCTTTGACCCAGTAAGTGTTCTTAATACTTTGTTCTGTATAGTTACAATCTAAATTAAACTGCACGCTAAAATTAATCAATAAAAATTATCAGCATAGACCATATAAAATGAATGGTTGCAATTACATTTTTTTTTTTTTTTTTTACTTGCCCAGGTTATAATGAAACTTATTTTATTTTTTTGAAAATGTAAAAATGTACTATATATGTTTATATATTTTCTAAATAATAATAGTAAATATTATTATTATTATTATTATTGCTATCAAATCACGATTAATTGCATCCAAAATAAAAGATTTAGTTTATATAAAATATCTAAGTTTACTATCTATATGTATTATGTATATATAAATAACCACATATACATTATGTATATATTTTTTATATGTACACACACACACACGTATATATTATTATTATTATTATTTAATTAATTTTTTTTTATTTGAAACACAAAACATGTCAAATCTATCATTTTATTGCATTTTTAAAAGGAACATTCAGAACAAGTGAGAACAATTTTTTTTTAATACAGTCGAAGCGGATCTCTGCGAAGGATGCCCTGGCGCACCCGTACCTGGACGAGGGGCGCCTGCGGTACCACACCTGCATGTGCAAATGCTGCTACACCACTTCCTCTGGCCGCGTCTACACCAGTGACTTTGAGCCTATCACCAACCCCAAGTTTGATGATGGCTTTGAGAAGAACTTGACGTCAGTTCGGCAGGTCAAAGGTGAGCTTAATTCAATTGTATTACACATGGTGCTGATTGCAGGACACATTATGCAACACATCAGACAAACATCGCTAGTCTATTCGTTTAACCTTTTGTCCTGATCCACCCCCGGTTTGCAGACAATGTGTTTAGGAGCTAAAGGTCTTAATTGAATTGCATCTATTTGAGAGCATGCGCCTGTCATGCCAGCGCGTGTTAATCAGAAGTCTTGCTGGGTGTTTCCTGCTTCAGATCCCCTGCTGCTCCTGTTGTTTTTGTCACTTGTTTTCACCCTTCATTCGGGGCCTCTGGATCTGTGCTTGCTTTCCACTGTCAGTGGGTATTAGTGAGAGTCTGTCGCTAAAAGCAGGCTTACTGCGCTGTCGGCTCAAAATAACTCTGTCCTTCACCCTCCCTCCTCTTCCTCCATCCTGTATGCAATGTGTTTCCACTGGAGGATTAGTCAGTGCGGATGGAGCCGACCGCCTGGAGACTTAAAGCGGTTTAGGGAGGCAGCCGCGTTTGGAACGCGAGGGGAACCCCTCTTGGATCGACACATAAGGAGTTTCCATGTTGACCGGGCTAGTTTTAAACTTAATCGCTTTTATGCAAAGATGAAGTTGAAAGGTATTACAGATAGTAACAAATGTTTCCGCAAAGAAAGAAGGCAGAACTATTATCCTTGCTGTAGTGTTGCTGCCGGCGCCATGTTATGGAGATGCTGTTGTTTCATTGTAAAAGTAAAACTACTTTGTTTGTGCAGTGAAGTGTACTGTATGTGAAGTTGAGCAGAGAAGGTTAGTGCTTGTTGTTTGTCGTTACTCCGATCACGAATGCAGACATGGTGTTATGTTTACGAGGAGCGATGTGTAAAAAGACAGTACTAAGTCATGATAACCAGTAATTATGTCCACTCACTGGATGCAACAAATTCCTCATTTGTAATGGCTTTTATCGTTTTTATGCCATAGCACCGGGACACAGAGTCACATTATGTTCCTGTGCATTAAGGCCGTAAAATTTCTTTAGAAGTTTTCAGCCAATCACAGTGCACTGGATAGCTGGCCAATCAGAGAACACCACACTTTTTTAGAATGATAAACTTTGTACAAACCGACCTGTTGTGGGAAGGTAGTGTTTAGAGTAGAAACAATAATGTAGAGCATGTGGAAAATGTGTGTTTTTTTTTAACTTAAACCACATTACACCAAATACACAAAATACTGTCCTTTTTAGCAACAACACATGACCTCTTTAACAGGTTGACCTGCTGTCTACCTGTTAATTGCTTTGACCTAAAAAAAAAAAAAAAAAAATGTCATCATTTACTCACTCTTGTGTCATTTGAAACCTGTTTTTATTTAACATGAGAAATTGTTTTGTCAACAGTTCTTTGAACCATGATTGCACATAACTTGTAAACCGTTATTTATAACTGTAAACTATAATTGAATCCTTATTTCTCACCATCTTTCCCCTTTTCTTCCCCACACAGAGATCATTCATCAGTTCATCCTGGAGCAGCAGAAGGGGAATCGGGTACCGCTCTGTATCAACCCCCAATCAGCTGCCTTCAAAAGCTTTATCAGGTGAAGCCCCCCTCCGCTTCAGTGCTTCTTCTTTCTCATGATCAATTGTCCAGCCTATATTTAATTTAACTTAAAAAAAAAAAACCTACTTACCAATTGTAGTCATTTTTACCCTGCCCTACTCAACTTTTGTTGTCCTGACAAATCTGGATCCTTGTAAGCTTATTTGTCGGTGTCTCAACACTAGATGGAGACATCTCCTTAAGCTTAAAGTAAAACATAACAATCTTTTTCTTCTTTCTGTCCACAGCTCAACAGTAGCTCAGCCCTCTGAGATGCCTCCATCTCCTCTGGTTTGGGAGTAGCTGAGGACAGCGGAGAAGATGGCATGATAAACAGTGGTGGTGGACGTCCCTCCGGCGGCCCGTCCCGCGTCCACCCCTCGCCCCCCTCTGGACTACTGACCCCCAGGCATCCCCAAACCTGCGTAGCATTTCACTGGAGTCTAGGACTAGCCATGTCGCTGATATGTGTGTGTGTGTGTACTGTAATACTTACTAAATGGAGTTTTATAGAAGCAACCACTGCTGATGAGTTCAAGCGGGACACGGGACGGGTGGGCATGGTCACGGGGGGTCCGTTCGTACATACCCACTGCTCTGTAGTAGTATGCTAAAGGTTCGTGAAGGGTACGAACCTGTACTTTCGGCAGACGAAGTCGACCCCTGTGGACTTGAATGTATTTTGAACAGCAGGGCGGCGGAGTCTGTGCAGTATCCCTGAAGGAAAACTCATCACGACTACGTGTGCGAGTAATCCTGCTTTATTTATTCATGGAAACGGGAAGTGCAGTGCTTCATGTAATATGGAAAGAAGGCAAGTTCCTCTGAATCTGTCTTTCGCTCGCGCTAGAACCAGGGCGAATATAAATGCTGTCCTCATTAGTAGCCTATTCAATAGGCCCATCCATATAAATTTGTGAATTTAAGTGACAGCCATTGTGAAAGGTGTGGTCACATTAACCGCAATTAAACGTGCATTTTGAAAAATGATGCAGAAGTAGTTGGTCATGTAAATTTGTCGTGCCAACTGACAGAAAGCTGCCTCATACATAACTAATATTTTGATGACCAAAAAATGGAAAAATCGGCAGCAAAACTGAAATATTGCTAGTGTGACCGCATCTTACGACCTGTGACCACTCATTCGGCTAGAGTGAGCTGCTCATTGCGTTTCAATGGCGGTGTGATTTTTACGACTTTCTTCCATTTTTGCTGTCGTCTACACTCTTCCTTTCTTCTCTATCGATCTACCTTTTCCGTATCTCGCTTTCCGTCTCATAGTCAACTCTTCTGATCAGTATTCCTTAGCGCAGCACTCGGCAGAGATACTGATTCGTAGGCTCCTCTTAGTACTCCTGAATGTGGATGTGTTGTCAGTATTTAGTACTTCGGATCGGTGACTGAATGGCACAATGACTCGAAAGGATCCAAAGCATGCAAGATTGGCCTGAGGGGAAAACGCTCATACCGAAAGGGTTTTTTTGAAAAAAATCCAGAAATCTCGCAGGTGCTTGTCTCCTACCGAGACTGAAAACCCAACTAGCATGTAGCGAAACGATAGGAGTTTTATGTTTTCAGATGACCTTTGAACCTGCTCTCCCTGATAGAGCATGTCAAATAGCATGCAAACCAAATTAAAGGCTTAAAACAAAAATAAATAATGGGTTGGACTGTTGGTCAACCAAACCATTCCATAACTGCAATGGTATATTACCAAACTTTGTCTATGAAGACAAGTGATGAACGCCATTGCGAGTGCATGTATGGACCCCGTGCATGCTTCTAACTGACTGGGGCATCACTATAAGTGATCCTGTAGAGGTCAGTTTAGTGTCGTCTACTTTGACCCCCCTCAAAAACCCTTTTTCATGGAGATGATGGATCTGAAAAGGGTGCCTGGGAAATGGTGTATATTGTGGGTCTGGAAAGAAATTGGGAGTAGTTTTCACTCACTGTACCATGCTTAAACTTCCCATAATGCTTTCTGCACTCTCTCAGACTAAAAGAAAACAAATGGAAAATATTTAATATATTTTTAGAGAATTATTTTTATTTCTTCCTCAATGTGCTATGGCATGCTTTCCCATGATCCACTGAGTATGGTATGTAAATATGTGAGTAGCAGGTAGATTTCAATAGAAACGAAAAACCAAAAAAAAAAAAAAAAAAATCTGTATAAAAAAAATTGCCAAACAATGACAACAAAAAAAGTAATACTGCTGTATAGAAGTTTAATTAGCCTGCACATTTTTTAGGGCTGTGAAATTTGATTTTATTTTTGAGACTTGCATATAAATGTACATATTTCTCTCTCTCTCTTTTCTTCTTCTTTTTATTTTCCCCTGCACTAGAAAGTGTAGACAAAGAAATAATCCAAATCAGTATAAGTACAAAAACAAACAAAAAACACATAACCAATTATGTTAATTGTGTCTTGTGTGCTGCAGAGCTGTGGATATGAGTATTGAAGTAGAGCCCTTTTATTATTATTATTATTAATTATTACTATTAATTATTATGATTAATTTCCTTTAAAGAAACACTGAACTGTTTGTGTATATGTATATAATGGATTCACATTGTTGGTCTCTACCTCTCGAGCTCAATGACTTGGTTGTTTACCTCCACGCTTTTATTTTTATGAGGAGATTTAAAACTTGAATGTCCCTTCCGACTTTTATATTCCTATCAAACTGTATAAAGAAATCAAAGTCATTAAAATTGCGATTGGTTGGAGGTGGTTCCCATCATCATATCCTTGTGCAAAGTACCATGTTCTCACCCCATTGTTCTCTGACTGTTAGATCACACAGCATACCCACGATGATTAACACGGTATCCTGGTAACATGGTGAACGTACAAAATATGCGACAATGCTAAGACGTAAGAAGCGGGCGTACCTAAGATAACATGGAGATTCAAACAGAGCCTGTGCGAAGATACTAACACGCAAGCTCGACCGGGCCAAATGAGGAAGGTACTGCACTTGCTGTCAAGTTTTTATAAGGAAGTTTGAAGTTTATACTCAGAGTAAATGGTATTTGAATACATTTTACGACATATATGACTATAATGTAAAATTGCCATTCGATGCCCTGAAAGCAGAGGAGGTGATTCTTAGGGACCGGAAGGACTCTGTGGATATGTTCTGTGTTTTGAAAAATCACCGGTCTCTTTTCGGAGTGTAGATTTGAAGTACAGTGGTGAAGCTCATTAAATGTTGACATTTAAAAAGTGTGTTGCTTCTGTCCTTATTTTACTTACAAATATGGGTTTTAATGCATTTGAAATATTTCATTGGATACAATAAATTGCCAGTATTGTAAGAATGGGAATAGAAGAAGGTGCCAGGTTCATTTTGAGAATAACCATCATTTGAAAGTGCCATACAAATCTTTTGGAGTAAAGCAAACCAGTTCATCTTGGTGATATGTTTGTGTTGTTGTTATCCTTCGATAAATGATTTCATTTCCTAGAAGATTATGGCAGGAGGATGAAATTCAGGGCACAGGAAAAGATAGAGTAATTTAGTGGTTCTCAACCAGGCAGCCTCAAGATAATTTAAATAGACTGGGAATAAACACATAAAATGAAGATATAAATTAATATAAGAGTTTTTGTACATTTAACAAATATATGCAAACGTGTGTTTTTTTTAGTTTTTTTACAAGATTTTTTTTAAATATATACTTGAAAATCCAGTGAACAACTGGAAATTCATAAAAATTGTTGGAAGACAATTGGGGTCTTTCCCCCAGTTTCACAGACAAGGCTTAAGCTAGTCCCAGACTAAATCGCATGTTTGAGCTGTCTCAGAAGAAAATATCT
>JAUMHR010000069.1:12034994-12047743 GCA_032361145.1 Enteromius fasciolatus
CGAAAATAACGATAGAATAATGTCACTGACAATAAACCTATCAACATCTCATCTGACCGCAGACACTGAATCGGGACTGAATAAGTCCGTTTTTACTAATTAAACTGCATCTGACAGAAGAACGCTTTCATGCACGTCTTTTACAATAAAAAAATCTTCCATAAGAAAACATTTATAATTACTTATGCTAGCAGTCTTCCAAAATAACGTCATAAACATCACATAAGGCCTCTCTAAATTAGCATGCTATAACAATTGTTAATAATTTAATAAACACACATTTTGGTTAACATTAAAAATAGTCATAAATATTTAGAGTATTTTTTTCTGCAGTAGCCTAAATAAATTTTAAACACTAAAAATGCCTTTGCAGTACTGCATTTACAAATAGAGGGGTAATAATAAACTGTATATTAAGATATAAAGCAGAGATGATAGAAAACAGAGAAAATTAAGATATAAAGCAGAGCTTACCTTAAAAATTTATTAGTAGTGATGAAATACATTCACTTTATTTAGTGTACATTGCAAGATGTTCCAAACGTTTATTACTTTTAATCCCAAACACAGTTAACTCATTTGGCAATGTTTTTGGTTAAATCTGCAGTTAATGTCCTCTTGCAGCTTGCCTGCATGCCCCAGCTGTAACCACTGTCCATTCTTTTACAAGAAAATAGTTGTTTATTTATTTGTTTTACAATCATTTGTTTTGTTTGTGTAATATTTGCTCAAACATTGGTGTTTGTTAAGCTACAGATTAATATTTTACATTTAAAAAAATAATAGAGTGTTGTTAATTCTGTTCTCTATTAGTTTTTGTATTATTATTTTTTATTATATAGCCTATTAAAAACACAACAAAAAGTACCGATAAGAGTACCGTTAAAGTACCGGATCGATAAGTGGGATCAATAAAAGTAGTAATACCGTTAAAACCTTAATGATACCCATCCCTCCATCATTCTTCGTCAGACTGAAAAGAGAACTCAAAGCTCTCAACTACTCTACCTGCAATTTCTGTGAGAAAGTTCAATGTCTTATTTTGAAGAGCTTTCATAGTAAAAGCAGAAGTAATACATCATATCTCTCATGTGGATTTGGGAAAATCATAGAAGTCAGTCAGAAGACACAAGAGCAGTGTGTGGTAATAAAAGAGCTTACAGTTTTTCCCAATTGCTAACTCATTTCCTAGAAACAATAATACATATCTGCAAAAATAAACATTATACCATATTAGGCAGAACTCTAATCTATTTTGAACCAGATTCAAGCATGTTTTATTATTGAATGTCATTGCCTGTTCCTGTAACCCTATAAATATAATAAATAGATATTGCATATAGATTAAGAGAACAAAGTTCATACATGGTAAATGTGTGATGTAATGTACAGTAAATACATGACTGGGTGGAATAAAAATGTAAAATAGTTTGTAAAATATGTGTTTTTTTATTTTTTTATTCATTCATCCATTCGTTCACTGACAGATTTTTCAAACACTAATAAAAATCACAGATTTGGTTGTATCAGACATGTCCAGATACCTTGCGAGGTGTGTTTATGGTTTCTCTTTCAATTCATTAAACTGAGTTTTACAGACGGTGGAGTATGAAGATTCCATTGTGGGTGTAAGATTGTGACATTTGATAGGATCCATGGTCAGACTGTAATTGGACTGCTGTCCCACCCTCCTTGAGGCACAATGCCACGACGAGCACAACTCTTGACCTGCCCTCATCAGCAGGCTCTCTGGGTCGAGTATATAAGCATGTTAAAAACGAAAAGCTGCACTCAAAGTTGCAAACTGAGAAAAGAACCCAGAACGAAGGTAAGAAACTGATATTGCTCATGAAATTCAGAATTTTATATATGCACATATATATTTTCTCTGAGTTAGTTTTATTAATTAAAAACTCCAAAACTGAAATACTGCAATTTAACTAAAATGACTAAAATTTAAATAAATTCAAGTAATTTCAGGTAAAAATGGGGAACCAGGCTACAAAAACCAGCAAGAATGTAATACTGCACCAGACTAATCCGAATACGGTGAGCAAAGTTTTAATTAAAATGAAATGCAATGCCATAAATGAAATGCTATATCCTTATGTTCTGTTGGTATGTGTCTAGCAGTGGGAGAACAATAATGTAAAACTGCAGCAGTTTAAGCCGTACACGGTAAGCAACACTTTAATATACATAAAATGTAATGCCATAAATGAAATGCAATATCCTTATGTTCTTTTGGTATGTATCTAGCAATGGGAGAACAATAATGTAAAACTGCAGCAGATTAAGCCACATACGGTAAGCAAAACTTTAATACTACATAAAATGTAATGCTATAAAATAAATACTATAACCTTATGATTTGTTGGTTTATGTCTAGCAATGGCAGAACAATAATGTAAAACTGCAGCAGATTGAGCCGAATACGGTAAACAAACCTTAATTTAAATCAAATGTGATGTCATGAATGAAATGCATTATTCTTACATTCTATTGGTATTTGCCTAGCAATGGGAGGACAAGAATGTAGTACCAAAGCAGATTACGCCAAATACGGTGAGCAAAAATAAAATGCATTGTCATAAATTAAATGCAGTATCTTAACATTTTGATGGTGTGCCTAGCAAAGGGGAAAAAAGGTGAATCAATGCCCATTTTCCAAGCAAGTGAGGAACTTCCAGGATGGCTCATGCCATCAGGACACATTACATCACAGAGCAGTAAAGGTGAGTTATTTCTACATTAAATAATCATCTATTTTTTTTAAATGAACAAATGTAAATGAAACTAATTTGAACAGATTTAGTTAACCACTTGGGGTTTAAAAGAAGAACTTCAATGTTATGTATATGTATAATGGTTTAGAATTAGTCACATTTTTATAGAGCTGGTTATTTTGGCAGTTGATCAGAGTGATGAGTAATAAAGTAATACTGAACTTTTCCCTTTAATTCCAGAGCCAGATTTGCACATCTAAAGTCTGTGAAGGCTCTATTATGACTCCAAAGGCGATGATGCGCAGTCCTTCCTCCACCCTGCCAAGCTCCGATGACATCCTCATGCAAGCTATTGACTTCATCAATCAGTACTACAAGTCAATTAAAAAGTAGGAAGCACTAACTAGGGTCATATAGCCACCACAGAAATACAGAGGGACACGTTTGCTGAAAATATTCTGATTATTGTTTGATTATTATAGATTTTTTAGAATAGAATAGAATAGAATAGAATAGCCTATATTGTCATTGTACAGGGTACAACGAAATTGGAGTGCCACTCCCTTGGTGCAAAATACAATAATAAATATAACAGTAAAATGTAAAAAGTACAGTCAAATTTAAATCAAATTTAAATATAATGTAGAATGTAGAGAAAAAGGTACAATAGAATAATATGTACAGACATACGCAAAAATCGTATTAAAATCGTATAAAATCGTAAAAATCGTTTTAGGGGGTTGATTCTAAGAAAGCGCTTATATTTGTGTTCTTTGCTCCGTTTTAACAGCATAATAAAGCAGACCATGAATTTGCTTAATTCTGAAGAGTGTAAAATGTAGGCTATTTGACTGAATTATGTCTGTTATCCAGCTCAAAAGTCGAGGAGCACCTGTCTCGTTTGGAGGAAGTCGCAAAGGAAATAGAAGCCACTGGCTCATATCAACTCACCACAAAAGAACTGGAATTCGGGGCTAAGCAAGCGTGGAGAAATGCACCCAGATGCATTGGAAGAATTCAGTGGGCTAATTTACAGGTAGTTTCACTAGTTTGGAGTAAAACGTATATAAAGTGTGCATTCATATAGTTCTATTTAAGTCTTGTTTTCCTGTGCAGCTGTTTGATGCACGTAAATGCAGAACTACTGAGGATATGTTTCAGATGTTGTGTGAGCATATTCAATTTGCTACCAATGGAGGCAACCTGAGGTGAAGCAAAAAATGTGTTTTATAATTATAAATATCTTATTTGTCTGCAAGCAGAAGAGGATATCACAGTAATGTTTCTTTATTTTGACAGGTCTGCCATCACTGTGTTCCCTCAAGGAAATGATGGCCAACATGATTTCCGTGTATGGAATAGTCAACTCATACGATATGCTGGCTATAAGATGACAGATGGTACAATAATAGGAGATCCTGCCAGTGTCGACTTTACAGAGGTAGATCCCTCTCCCCGGACAGCACGCCGAACACGCTTATTACAACTACAACTTGTGAATTGTTAATTAGATATATTATTTATGGAATTATTGCTAAGTAAAAGTAAATATTTGGACAGTTTTTTGGTAGTTCATATATATAAATATATATACAGTATATATAAAGAGATAATTTGCAAAACAAATGAGCAAAAACAGATTGTGACAATTGTAAATTTTTTAATTGTGCATTCCAGTTAATCTCAGTCAAACTGCGGTTGGTTTGTTTTGATTAGGTTAAATACAGCAAACTAACACAATGGAATAACATGGTAACATAATAAAAACATGATTTTTGAGTTATCTGTTTTTGCATATTAACTTTCTCCATTTTACATCACTATATGTTGACGTAATCTTTTCATTTTCACACAGATTTGCATCCAGCTTGGATGGACACCCAAGTACGGTCAGTTTGATGTACTTCCACTCGTGTTACAAACTAACGGAGAGGACCCTCGGTTCTTTGAAATTCCCCAACATTTAGTTTTGGAGGTTCCCATGGAGCACCCTCAGTAAGTAGCAATGATTTTGCTCTCAAGCTGAACAGAAAAACATGCTTGTAGTAGATTAAAATAGCTACTTGATTGATAAGTCTCTAAACTATTGCATTACATCACAATGCATCAGTGGATTTAATACAGAGTCAGACATTCAGTCTTGTAACGTGTGTTTCGAGAGCGATGCTGTTTACACAGACCACCACTTCACTGAGGTGCTCAGATTTCTGAAATGACTTGAATTGCACTTGATTCTGCAGTAAATCTGAGAAAATTATTCAAGGCTTTTCCCTTTAAGAGCTTGCATTAAAAGGACCTTTAAAATCAAACGCTCCTAGGCACTTAAAGATCAAGCTAGAGTGGCAAAAACCATTCAAACCTAAGACAGCCTGTCTTCATGCCACATTCTTTCATTCAGACATGAGGCCCAAAGTTATGTCCTCAAACCAGTCTCATTGTAACACTTCACATTAGAAAGCTACCTAATTAGTTTAGTTAAGTACTATGCGAATTTAACTGAAGTGCTAGTTGATGGAGCCATATTGGTGCAACCATGCAGACCTAGAAATGTTTTGTATTAGCAAAATAGATTATTTAATCTGAAGTATTGTATTCAATTACATCATCAAGGGTCCGTTGCAAAATATATGCCAATGCCTTTGCACACAAGTAAAGTTGGATGATTTCATGCACCCCCTCAGGTACAAGTGGTTTAAGGATTTGAATCTTCGATGGTATGCATTGCCTGCGGTGTCCAACATGTTGCTGGAGATTGGTGGTCTTGAATTCCCAGCATGTCCTTTTAACGGTTGGTACATGGGCACTGAGATTGGAGTAAGGGACTTCTGTGATGACCAACGCTACAATGTTCTTGAGGTGCTATAAAATTTTTAAATTTTTAATTTTATAGCAGAGAAGACAAGGTTTTTTGTACTGATTTTTTGCTGTTGTCTTACAGCGGATTGGTCGTCATATGGGTTTGGAGACACAAAAATTGTCCTCACTATGGAAGGATCAGGCTCTGGTGGCCATCAATGTCGCAGTGATGCACAGTTTTCAGGTAAAGTGGATTTACAAAGCTTTACAATATTCAGTAAAACTAGGTGTATGAAATACTACACTTAGATTCATACAGAACATATATTTTTTTTGAGAAATCTTAAACATGAATGCTCTGAGACCTAATAAGCAGGGCCTAAGCAGATCTTACAAAATAACATACAAATGAGATCATACAAATTCATATGAACTGAATAAGTCATCATAAGTTTTTTTGTTTGTTTGTTTTAAATTGGCTTTAATTGGCTAGATGCAGAACTTAAATATATGAAAATAAAAATGACTAACTTTTTACATTTCAAAAATTCATTATTATTCATAATTTTTTTGTCAAATTAGATTTATACTGTAGATTTACAAATTCATAAAAACAGTGCTGCGTAACAAAACTGAACTAATGCAATTAATATTTTTGTATGAAATTAATGTAATCTAAAAACATTTTAGAAAAAAAATATTTAAAATAAAATAAAATAAAATAAAACGGCATTCTGTACTGAAAAGACATATATGGGAAATTATAAAATTTCTTTCGGGTAATTATTTTTTGGGGTTTTTTATGACTATTTTGTCTTACTGGTATGCAGAAAAACAAGGTCACCATTACCGACCACCATACTGCATCAGAGTCCTTCATGCAGCACATGGAGATGGAGGTGCATCTGCGCGGAGGCTGTCCAGCTGATTGGGTCTGGCTGGTGCCGCCAATGTCTGGATCTTTAACCCCTGTGTTTCACCAGGAAATGCTCAACTACATCCTGTCACCCTTTTTCTACTATCAGGTACTATCTATTACACATTTATAAGAAAATATGCTGTAATTTTCCCGCCAGACTAGTGGCATGTAGCTGTGTTAAATATGATGATGTCCAACAAATATTTTGAGATGTTCTTGCCTAAACAAGTCTCGTCTGTTGCTATTTAAAGTCTGATCCATGGCTGACACACAAGTGGAAGGACAAGAAGAGAAAAGAGAGGAGGGATACAATCAGCTTCAGAGGATTGATCAGGTACTATAATAATAATATCATGTTCACACTTCCAGAACAATGAAGTGCTGTTCTTTCAGAAGAGATCTGTCTGCAACAATGTAATGAATACCTGAAAGGTTAGCTGTGAATATTTGGTGAGTAGCCAGTATGGTTAGAAATTTTTGTTTTCTTTTCTCTCTTCTAGAGTAGTGCTTTTCTCTCAGACACTGTTTAAATCAGCCCTTGCCAAGAGGGTGCGTTGCACTGTTCTCTACGCCACAGAAACGGGAAAATCACAGACTTTTGCTAAGAAACTAAACAGCATGGTTAATTGTGCCTTCAGCTCCCGGGTAAGAGGACCGTCACCCCTGATTCATATGTAATGTATCGCTCTCCTAAGACTCAATTTGAGCATTATTATGAACACTTGGCAGGAAGTGGGTGTATGTGACACATTCATAATAATATCACCCACTATTAAAAGTAAAGCTTGGAAATTGGTTCCTTGAGTAGCTAAGTCTACCTGATCTGAACCTTACCTTTACATGTAGATAGATAGATAGATAGATGTCTTTTCAGCAAACATACATTTGTGATACATTATAATTTATACAGGTCATGTGCATGGAGGACTACAACTTCAGTGAGCTTGAGAAGGAAAGCCTCCTAATTGTTGTCACCAGCACCTTTGGCAATGGAGACTGTCCAGGAAATGGAGAGGTGTGCCCTTATAGTAATGCTAGTAATGAAGGCCTATAATCATTAAACATAATTAATTACAATGTGTCGAAATGAAAAGGTCTTTAGAAAGAAAAAATCCTTTGCAGTGATTATTTGTGAAGCAACCACAATAACTAGAATGTGATTCTTGTTCGCTGACATGATTTTTCTTCTTCTCTCAGAGTTTCAAGAAGCAACTTCTCAGCCTGAAAAACCTCCGAAACAAAGTCAGGTCAGAGTTTTAAATCCCTTACATTTATTTCCCTTCTACTCCTGGATAGAGCATATTGTTTAAAATGTTTCTTCTTCCATTCAGGTACTGTGTGTTTGGTCTGGGCTCTCGAATGTACCCACACTTCTGTTCGTTCGCCCATGCAGTGGATGCTAGGTTTGCAGCGCTGGGAGCGATCCGTGTGTCCGCCACAGGAGAAGGAGATGAGTTGAATGGACAGGAGGAAGCTTTCTTAGCTTGGGCTTGCACTGCCTTTAAGGTCTCAGTAATAAAATAAAAACTGAGCATCCATTGTTTTCAGTACTTTATATTGGTAAACAATAAAATAATAAGATTCCTTTCTTTATGTATAGGATGCATGCAAGGAGTTTAATATTGAGAGTCAGCTTCCAGGAAAAGAAAGTCTGGCAGATTCCTGGGATCCACAGAGGCACAGAGTTCAGAATGACAGCTGTACACTTGACCGAATCACAGGTACTCATGTCCTTATAAAATGATTAATGATGGTCAAAACTATTTTCCTTTTTAAAAACATTTTACACAACAACATATTAATTACATAGTAATATGGAACTGCTTAAATGACTTTGAAATTTGACATCGATATATGTAGTTTAGCAATTAATCATTATAATAAGTATTTCACAATCAGAATTGAGAATTCAAAAACCATGCCACTGACAGATTTCTTTGCAAGATTTCTGCAGTGATCATTATTATCTGGTTTGGTTTTACAGCTCTGTCAGCTCTCCATTCTAAAACGGTGGTTCCCATGAAACTAAAGAGAAGGCAGAATCTACAGAGCCCAAAGTCAAGGTTTACTTTCAAATGCATCTATGTTTTTTATTAATAAAAATAGTAATAATAATAATAATGTCTTGATTTTTTTTACAAACAGGTACCTTGTTATGTTGTCTGCTTTATCTTATTTTTTAAGATCACAGCATTTATTAAATTTTCTTTATGTCAGTCGTGCTACAATATTGGTGGAGTTAGAGATGGATGGGAACACAGAGACCTTAAACCTTGTCCCTGGAGATCACGTAGGGATTTTCCCAGGGAACTCATCTGAATTAGTAGCTGGCATCTTGAAGCATCTGCCCAATGCCCCTCCCATCAATCAGAGCCTACACTTGGAATTCCTCAGTGCCTACCCTGGTACTGAACCATCTTAACTAATTACATAATGGAAGTCTTACACATAATAACATAATGATACCTAATAAGATTGTCCTGCAGATGGTGAAAGATGGCAGAGAAATGAACGCATACCACCATGTCCTCTTGCCCAAGCTCTTACCTACTATCTGGATGTCACCACCCCGCCCTCACAAAGTCTCCTCCGCAAACTCTCAAAGATGGCAAAGCAGGAAGAGCACAGACAGCGCCTGCTCGCGTTAGCAACAGTAAGTCATTTTGTTCCAAAATGTTTTTATTGGAACATAAATGTTCCAAAACTCTTGATGACACTTGAATTTTTTTTTTTAAATAATTTTAATATATATTTTTTTAAATCTTGTAAAAGGTGTATTTACACAGATTTTTAATAACTTTTCACAGAACCTACTCATTACAGTAATTTGTTCAAGAATCTAAAGTACTTCGGTCGCTGTGTGTTTGATTTACTAAAAAGAACCAACTCAATCCTTTTTCTGGAACTAGACTAGACTGGTTTCTCTGTCGTGAGCTCATTATAAAAAGAACTGCTTTATTACATTCAATCAGCCGGAAATCAGACTACACTGCTGACTCATTTTAAAGACCCAGCTCATAAGGGTAATTTTATTTTTTTAAATGGAACCAATTTGATTTGGCAATTTTGTAAGGCAAGTCTATATAAAGTATTTGTTTGAATTAGTAATTCATTGAAAAATCCAAAGCAGTGAGCGGGCTAAAAGTCCATTCTTTCATAAAAAGTCCCATTATATTGAAAGTGACAATTTACATAATGGTTTATGAACTCTTGTGAAGAAATTCATTCTGCTTATTTTTCATCAAAAAGGTCCACTGTGTGGAATTGGGTTGTTTTCACTCTGTGTATTGGTTAAATACGTCATCCCTCCACCACAGGATTTCCAAGTCTACACAACATGGAAGGAGTTCCACAAACCTACTTTCCTTGAGGTTCTAGAGGAGTTTTCCTCTCTGGAACTTTCTGCTGCCTTTCTTCTCAGCCAGCTACCTCTGCTGAAGCCACGTCTCTACTCCATCAGCTCCTCCCCAGACCTCCACCCTCAAGAGCTCCACCTCACTGTGGCCGTGGTCAGCTATTACACACAGGGTACAGGAAACCTGTGCTTAAAACCGTATTAGTTGATACAGTACTAGACGTAAAACTTCTTGAATCACTGAAGAAATCAATCTGTTGTTAACATATGCTCTGCTCTCTTTAGAAGGAAGGAAAAGGCATTTCGGGCTATGTAGTACTTGGCTCAATACCATCAAAGAAGGAGACATGGTGCCATGTTTCGTTCATAGGTATCCTTCATATTACATTTCTAAGATGTAAAAGATATTTTTTTCTTGTGCCATTTCAACTTTTTCCATTTATGCAACAATTCCAGCTCTGATGGATTCCATCTTCCACCCGACCCTAGTGCTCCCTGTATTCTTGTGGGAGTTGGGAGCGGTATTGCACCCTTCCGTAGCTTTTGGCAACAGCAATTTCATGACTTGAAGAAAACTGGTATTGAATTTTATCTCATACAAAGTGGTTTCAAACTGTCCATTGAATTATTTCGCCTCGTGTTTCTGAACCTCAAGTTGTGTTATTTCTTCAAGGTCTGAAAAGGAATCCAATAACGCTTGTGTTTGGGTGTCGAGGATCAGACACTGATCATCTTTACAAAGAGGAGACTCTGGACATGAGAGATAATGGCACCCTAAGCAGTATCATAACAGCTTATTCTAGGCAAACTGGACAACCCAAGGTACAGTAAACACACTTGAAACTGTAACTGTAGTAATATCTAGAAATGTCTAATATCTCTAATTATCTAGTAATATTAATAGTGTAAGATTTATTATAATAATTATTCCTGCAGCTGTTATATTTTAGTCTATATATTTATTTTGATCTAAAACGACATTTATTTTGATAAAAAAACGATCAATTATAAATAGTTCCTACTTAATATGTATTTATTATTTAATAATATCATATTTCATTATTTATTTTAGTTTTTTTCTGAAATAGGTGCTTTGTTAAATCTTTTTGCTGATGTTTATAATAATAATAATAAAAAAGATAATTGTTTGATTGTTTAACTCTTTGGGGGTCGCTGCTTTGTCTTTTTTTATCCACTCCAGGTTTATGTCCAAGATATATTGCGAGAACAACTGAATGACAAGGTCTTTGAGATTCTGCACCATAATCCAGGACATCTGTATGTCTGTGGCGGTATGAACATGGCCCAAGATGTGGCTGCCACCATCAAGGAAATCTTAGTCAGTTGGCTAGGCATCACTCTTACTCAGGCTGAGGAATATCTGTCAAGGCTCAAGGTGAACCATCAAACTGTTGATACATTTTATAGCTACTTCAGGTAATAATGTCTTACAGCAATTATGTTCCTGCGAGAGCTCAGTTGTCCTGAATGGTAAACTGTTTACAATCTGTAATAATATATGTTCTATAATTTTACATGACTATGGCTTTTTATTCACAGAATGAAAAGCGGTACCATGAAGACATCTTTGGATCCTAGTGCTTGAGATCACCTAGACCACCTCAAGCTGTTCAATATCCAAGCACACCAAAAAGAGGGAGAACTTTCAAACTTATGTTTTGATTTACATACAGAAACATTTACATAAAACATCTTATGCTAAACAAATATACAACATCAGCATATTACACCACCATGACTGTCAGTAACTTTTGGAATGTAGGCTACTGCTGTTGTGGCCCAACACCAATGATGATTTTCTTCAATGTTCAATGAAACTCAAAAAGCAGAGTTCCAGATGTCAAAATAAAACTTTTTTTAGACAAAGTAACAAAGCCAAGATGACAGCTCCTGCATCTGAAAACTTTGTCCCTTGTGGTGTCAATTTATACCCATCTTTCTAACCATAAACCATGTTTTTTTTATTGGCTATGTTTGTTGGGCTTACCTCACTTTCTTATCAGCCCATCTGACCAATTTTAATCGTTTGCCAACTTTCACTTCCCTGGCCATTTTGGTGATGGAATTTGGACATCTGTTCTACTGCCAATAAGGAGGTCACATGATGGGACAGACACCAAACTTGTTTATCTTTCATATTCTGGAAGTCACCCAAAATTCATAGGGTCATCTATGTTCTCTGGAAACCACCAGTGCTGCCCAATAGCTGGACTATGTTCATTAGGACATCCAGTTAGGGTTGCAAAAAGGTGGAAAATTTCCAGTAAAATTTGGAAATATTACTGAAATTTTGGAAAATTTCCAGGAATTTTTGGAATAATCCAGGGATTTTTGGAAAATTTTCCCCTCCTTTGCAACCCTGCATCCAGTAGGAATAACTCAACATATTAATTAGTATATTGATTACCATACATCATATTTTAAATGAGATGCCATACTGAGTAAATTACATAATATAAAGTCAAATAACACAACACCGCTCAGATTATGGAGAATTGGTTCTTGCTTGTAAATGAACAGTATTATATTATTCCTCTGTTAAAGATGAATGCCTTTTTGTTTGTTTTTGGGAAGACTGACCTACATTTCTTTAGAGTGGTGCTTTCCAGTCTAACTAAGTGCAGTTAGCAATTCCTTTGGAGCAATCTAGAGTTTACATGCTCAGTTGAACTGGGATCACCTCTATGGGCCTCAAAAGTCTTACTTGTACATGCCACTGATATGCTTATTTAACATTTTTCTTGCCTTTTACTTTATTGTTTATTTCTATGCTCAAGTAAGATTCAGTCCCACATTTATAGTGTAGTTTCAGACTATACATGTTCGTCATGCCATACTTTTTATGTTTATGTATGTTCCCTATCAGCACACATACGTTGGGCCGACGTCGTCCCGACATTGAAAACTCCATCGCCACGATATCGCTGAGGGA
>JAUMHR010000069.1:12061929-12077201 GCA_032361145.1 Enteromius fasciolatus
CACACACACACACACAAAGTACTTTAAAATCAAGGAATCTCAGTTTTAGTGTGGGCAGTTCAGAAGTTGTAGTGTATGATTGTAAGGTGGTTCTTAAGTGATTATTTGGTCAAATTCATGTCCATTTTGGTTTAAATTAATATAAATAGCTACAGTTTATTTATAGTTTAAGCTTTTTGTAATTATTAATATTATTATACATTTACTTTTTGCTTTCATTTGTTTATAGTAAAGTAATAAAATATGTGTGCATAATGTAATTATATAATAATACTACAAATAAAAAAATGCATATTGGATAGTTTATTTTTTATTATATTGCTTTATATATTTCATAATTTTACAATTAGAAATAATAGAAATGAGTAAAAATGCTGTTTATAATAAACAAAGGCAGTATTACGCTCGTGTTGCAAGCCAAGGTCATAGGTTTGATTTTCACAAATTAAGAAAAATGTATACTTAGGATAGAAAGTACATGTGCTTATGTAATGTTTAATTAGTATTAAAATGACCTCATACCATTATTTAAGACTTATCATCACTGACTGGCACGCAAAGATCTTGTTGCAATGCAGAGAACACAGTGCCCGATCTCTGTTTTTTACCATATTTCCCTCGTTTAGCAAGTACAAGGACAAGGGGATCGGAGGAGGGTGTGTTTGCTAATACAACAGACACAACATGGCCTCCGGTCGCCTCCTCAGCGCTGACTGTGATAAATGAGTCTGGAGAAATGTGCAGCTTCACAGCAAACTCACTCACAGCTGCAACTTGAGGACTTTTCAGGTATTTTTAGAGAGCTTTTCTCCGCTCTTTGTCTTACTCTCCTCACACTTCTCTCGGTGTCTGGAGTGTTTATCACCAGGTGGGGAAGCAGGTTCGGTCGCAGACAGTCGCTCAGCCAACCCAGGAAAAAAGCACTCTTTCGCACACTGAACATAAACTAATTTTGGGCTCACTTGAGAGAATTGTTTCCTTCATTAGGGAAGCTAAAGTGTGGTGTTCATCTCCCTCTGATTGCTCTTTGGAGGTGCTTGAGGGGCCCAGACTCCCATTAGCCTGATGAGGAGCTTACTCTGCTAACCCAGCTATATAGGACAAATTACATACATATGTGGGTGGCTGGATTCATATATTGGACTTCGGTGGTGTATTACAGGCAAGGAAATCAGTGTACGGTATTGTTATAAGAGGAAATGAGTTCTGAGTTCACTTGTTCTTTCTTATCTTTGAGCAATAGATGTTTTAAGAAGTTTTTATGAGTGGGAGGATTGATTTAGAGCTCAGACTTTTCCCTCCAACCTTATGAAACCACCAATGCTTAAAGGAATATTGTATGGTAAACTCTCAACTGACAGTGCTTGTGGCAAAATGCTTTAAAAAAAGCTACTGTAAGGCATTTTTTTAACAGGAGTGAGTGGGGCCAATATGTAAATTCCAAAAGTGTAGTCACAAGAGGTAAACAATATGTCTGATAACATTTAGAGATTAACCTTACAATGTACAGTATATGCAAAGTTATATACAATTTTATAACTTTGTTGCAGTGACAACATAACACTTTAAAAAAAAGAACAACATATATATTCTGCAAAAATGTACCCCATGTACTTTTTCATTTATAAATGTTTAATAATTTCTTTTTTAGGGATGATAGATAAGCCAAAAATAACTTTTTTTGTTATTCTAGAATTAGAAACTGCAGATGTAGGTGGTGTGTACAGTAAATCGGAGCAAAGGTCAATAATTCTGCATTGTTTATTAAGAGAAACAAGTAAAACAATTGAAAGTTCATAGTTGGCACAATTATTGGCACTCAATTACAACATCCTGTTCACCCAAGATAGCAGCCCTGTGATTTCTCCTGTAACGCCTGATAAGGTTAGAGAACACCTGATAAGAGATTCAAATATCAGCTCCACAAAGGGGCTTCTCCTCTTTAGTTCACCTCATTTACAGGGTTCAGGTCAGAGGACAGGGACAGCCATGGTAAAAGCATCATTTTGTGCTCAGTGACCCATTTTTGGGTTGATTTTAATGTTTGCTTTGGACAACTGTCCCAATGGAAGATCCAGCCATGACCCATTATACATTTTCTAACAGAGGCAGTCAGCTTAAGATCTGTTGGTACAGTATTTGAGAGAGTCCATGATGCCATGCATCTGAACAAGCTGTCCAGGACCTCCAGCAGACATGGTGTACTTTTTATCCGTTTGTTATAAACCCATCTGGATGGTTTGCTGGCAAAAATAGTTTCATCTGACCATAGAAGCCAGTGTCATTTGAAGTTCCAGTTGTGTCTGATAACTGAACACGCTGGACCTTGTTTTTGGATGAGCGAGGAACATTTTTCCCGAAACCCTGAACAACAATCCTGAACAATATGTGATGATATAGTGGCTGTTTGATTTTTTGTTGGTTTTCTTACCACAAAACTAATCTCTGCAGTTCTCCAGCTGTGATCCTTGGAGTCTTTGGCCACTTCACTGTACAGACAGTATAGACACACATCTTCTTCCAGGCAGATTTAGTTGATTGGAACCTTAATTATTGTCCAGATTGTGGAACTGTGGATTTTCAATGCTTTAGCTTTTGTCTTACAGCAGTGTTCTATTTTGTGAAGCTCAACAATCTTGTTCTACATCAGAACTTTATTGTTTGGTTTTACTCGTGATGGATGATTAAGGAAATTTCTCAGCCTCTGTTTTCTTTATATTTATAATATTCTGGAACAGGAAATCATGGCTGGACAAGTTCCTTGTCTCCCTACTATGTTAAAATATATTACAGAGATATTTTACTGATAAGAATTTCCAGGGGTGCCAATAATTGTAGCTACGTAACATGCATTTATTTATAGAAAAATGTTTATTTTATCATGTGATTTTCTCCCAAAATTCAAAAGTTATATTTCAATAATAGGTTAGAATTTTGTACATGTTTTGTAATAAAACACAGAAAGATCTGTTTTGAAAGATCAAAAAGATAAACAATGCAGATTTATTGTCACAACCACCAACGGTGCTAATATTGGTGAAGGGCACTGTATCCTTGATAAACAAATGAATTTAAAATCTATGTAAAACCATTTAAATCAAAAGAAAAAAGACTTGTACGCTCTACAGTGTTTTTTATGAACAGAGGGTTGGTATCCACTTTTCAACATGCATTGTTGTGGTTTGACGTTTATCTTCATTGCGATCCCTCTCTCCGGACTTCCACGCCGTATCCAAAACTGGCCCATCACATCCGATCATAACTCAGGCCGGCTCTGGCACCAGCACACTGGCAGACTGCAGAACTAGACTCATTGAGTATCTTCAGGGTTGATCAATATTTAATGTGGCCTTTAACAAGATCAGATTTAGCAAAGATATTCTGCTCTCCCTCTTGCACGAACATGGCTGCGCTGGCCTTGGGGTGGAGTAGAGGAGGAGAGGTGCCAAGAGCCCTTTGGGTTTTATTAATATGAGTGCTTGACCTGTGTCTGCCCGACACACTACACTGAGCTGGGAATACATTTTTCCTTTTTAAGTCCAGCTCTCACTTGAATCCCGGGGAGCAACAGACGGAGTATTTGTTTAAAAAGAACATGTTTGACTTCACTGAATCTTAATGGTAATTTCTGCACCTGTGACATTTTCTTAACCGTAATGAGCCTGACCATAATGGAGTCATCAATTCATCTGCAGCTCGAACCTTAATCACTTCGTGTCCCGCAGCGCTCTTTTTTTGCAAGCTGAGAGATACCTAAAATATCTGAATTTTTAGAAGACAAAAGTTGGAAATAATTAAGAATTAAAAAAAAAGTATCTTATGGTCACCAGTGCTGCATGCTTATTTGATTGAAAATTGTATGAGTAACACTGTGAAATATTATAAGAGTTTTCTGTTTTAATATATTTAAAAATTGAATATATTCCTGTGATGAAAAGCTGAATTGTTAGCAGCTATTACTCCAGTCTTCAGTGTCACATTATCCTTCGTCATATCAGAATGAGGATCATGTGAGCCACATGATTTGTTCTGTCAGAGGAATAAATAATTGTTTTTTTAATATAATAAAGAGGTCATATGGTGCTATGCTAAAGATTATTTTGTGTAACACAAACACTCACAAGGCCCTTTCAACACAGGAACACTTGCACCGTATGAGCGCAAAACTCTGCATTTATACAGTCAAAAGCAAATACTTAAACTAATAGCAACATATACTTACAGTATAGTCGCTGTTTTAGAAGCACCAGGCTGTCAGAGCAAAGTTGGAATTGACTCATTTTTTATTTAGTCATTTATTTTTAGAAATAGCCTTTGCACATTCCATTGTTCACTCCTAGGTTCGCAAATAAAGTAGTTTTGCATTCACACAGAAATACACATCGTCTCCTGACATGACGGCATCAACCCTACTGCGTTACTGAAACCATGCCACCTTTTTTTGCGTGACCATTTGGTTCCTGCGTTATACAAATATTACCACATTGTGACATAGACATGTGGGGGTGTGTTTAAATGACCCGGTCTGGATCAGCCTTCTCTTTTAGATAGAATAAGTCCTTTTTTTGGGAGACTTTGAGCTTTGTAACTCTGCAGATCTTACATGCACATACAGCTACATCCCATACTAAAGAAAAGGAAAAATATGTCACCTCTAGACACAAGCGCCCATAATGAAAAGTGCAGTATTCTGGTTGTATCCACCTTTGTCCTCAACATGGAAGTAAGTCTGGGCTTCCAGTTCATTAGACGCTATTGGTAAATTACAAGGAGAATAATATAAATGGTAAAACTGTTTGCACTACAAACCAGTGTGTTCATAATTAAGATTAAGTACATTAAAATAGCATATTAAGACACTTTTCAGTATCAAGCAGCAAAAGCAAAATAGCGGATGCTGATGAGACCCATAGAATTTACAAATGGCGGTGACCATATTTTTTTTTTTTTTAAAGACAAAGGTGGATAAAGACAGATATCTTCTGCCAAATCCATAAAAAAAGGGAATCAAATCAGAGTAGGATCTGTTAGGATAACTCCCCTGACCCTCGTCTCACAGCATCACCCCGGCAAGAAAAGTAAAGATGTCTGTTCCGTAAAGCCAGACCTTCATATTCATATTCTATTCATAAAGGTAATGCAGGCCGTCTGGCTCTTGATGATCACCTGTGGCCTCCTCGTTGGAGGCGGGGGTACTGAGGGGGGTAGCACGGGATGGGGGGGGGGTTATCAAATTTGAACGTGCTGATGCCTCCTCCGTAAATGAATCACCCGCCTCGTCGATCAGACCTTTACACAAATAATACATCCATCAGCTTGTCGTTTCCCCTGCCCTCTTTACCGTTATCTCCTCCCGAGGCGGTCAATATCCTCAGGGCCCTGATCAGATCACAGCGGTTCCATATTTAATAAAGCCCTCCCAGCAGCCGGGCTTCTGCCTCATCCCAGACCCACATTCATTTCCATTATAATTACCTGAGCCTCTCCCCAACCCCCCCGCCACAACCTGCCCGAGCCCTTGACCAGAATCCAATCTGTGCCATCGCCCACAGTAAATCTACCCGATATAAATAATAATGTGCGTGCAAATGAAATGCGAAAGATTACATTTGGTCACATGAAGGAGGGTGGAAGACCTTAAGGGGTGAAGGCTCGGTGGTGTATCCTGGATCGAAGAAATATCTGAAGGTTAATTTGTTTTGATGCCGCCAGCAAAATCTTTGGGGCCCATCTCATCGCGGAGTGACATCTGTGTCGCGGTTAAAGGGACGGGGGACTAGTGGTTGAGGTTAATGGCAATGTTGTGTGTTGGTGGATACACACGGGAGAAACACGTGGGACTAGATCAGACAAAAAAATGTAAAAAAATGTAAAAAAAAAAAAAAAACTTTAATAGAATGCTTAAATAATCTTGTAATTTTCAGTACTTTTTTGTCATACAAAATACCTACTTTTTGTAAATATATGTGCGTGTACATATGTATGTGATTTTTTTTTTTTTTTTTTTTCCCAAATGACTTTCATTTTGTTTATATTTTTAAATATTTAAAAAAAAAATTATAATTTCTTGGTGTCAAATAAGAATTTTCAGTCCCAATGACTTTCATGCTAATATACTGATTTGTTGCTTTTGTTGATTTATTACTATTAATCGTAACATTTGACTTATTTTTATCAGTCAAATGTGACGTTTAATATTTCTTAACAGTTATACATTTTTAGAAGAATGTGTGTATAACAGATGTATGTGCACTGCAAGAAATGATTTTCTAGCATAGATTGTTTTGTTTGTTTCAAATTTTGTACAAATGAAAGTAGACAAATGACAAAGTAGACAAATGAAAATTATTGTCTTGTTTTCAGAAAAAACAACTTTTTTTTTAACAGAAAACAAGATCATTTTGTTCACTCCATTGACAGATCATTTTGCTTGTTTCAAGTAAAACTTAATTTTGGCTTTAAAAAAAAAAAGTGTTTTTTTAAATTTTGGCAGAAAACAACTTTTTTGCAGTGTGTATATAACAGTATACTCTATTTATGCTATATATATATATATTATCATATATGAAAAAACTATAAAATTTGTAATTCATGGTGAAAGCTAAACGGTGATGCAAACTTCAGAAGGTAATAACACACTTTACTTCATACATTCATATGAATGTTAACAAAAAAAATAAATCTTGCTGTTCATTTTAAAAAAACTCCATGGACACATTATGCATCTACTGCTCCAGAGATTGCACCAGATTGCATTCAATTTCAGACTATAACAGCTGTCAATATAATGCACTTTGGCCCGAGCAGAGGCTTTCCAAATAGACTGTTTATGTCTATCCAAATGTCTGTTCCCTGGCAGGCATGTTTTCTTTCCTATAACAGTTCATCTTAAGAGTGCTATTGTAAACACGCGGCCTATGGTCTCTTCTCCAAACTCAATTAACTTGTCCGAGTCAAGCCCATAACGCGCCACCTTGTTTAGACCCAGCAATGTAACACACACCCACCCAAACACTCATTCTATAATTGGCAACTTCACTTTGGCGCGTCTATTTCTTGTGGAATATCGATCAACTATATTTTGAGTCTTTCCAGAGTTATTTTACAAAGCTACAAAATGCATAGCATTTCCCAAACCCTTTGATTGTGAAAGATTGATTCCTCTGTTTTTTTATCCTAATGATGTCGGATACTCTTACACACAGACTTTGATAGATGAAAGACGGCTAGATAGATGCACAGCGCGTCATATGATTAGCTTTTATGTTTTCCTTTGAGACCAGTTTATAATGTGGCAAATCTCTACAGAGAAACAGTGTCATGACAAAGGATCTGGGTTTGTGTCAGCAATTCCTGAAGTCTTGCAATCAAATGCCAAACATGATTAATACCCTGAGTGGTAAAAGGAAAAGTGGGTAGACAGAGACGAGAAATAGAACGAGAGCGAGAGGGGAGAGGGACTATCAGTGCTCAAGATAATTTACTTGAGGGACAACCGAAATCTATTCAGGAAGCGTTGCTGGATTAGTAGAAACTGCCTTT
This sequence comes from Enteromius fasciolatus, assembly GCA_032361145.1. Classification (NCBI taxonomy): domain Eukaryota; kingdom Metazoa; phylum Chordata; class Actinopteri; order Cypriniformes; family Cyprinidae; genus Enteromius; species Enteromius fasciolatus. Next base: position 12,069,472 of record JAUMHR010000069.1, read on the forward strand.
AATTAACAGTGACACTGTGCAACCTGTTCCATACGAGCGGAATACCAAATATTTAACTCTCTGATCTCATTATAGAAATAAACACATGGTGTGCACATTGACAACGGCTGTTGACTGTGCCAAAAACGTGTCCAATCATGGATCTTATCCTCCACAGAGTCTTACTCATGCAAGCATTCACTTTCCTATTATAAATGAAACTACAAAGCATCACTAATGGCTTCTGAATTATTTACTCCGGATACATTTTTAGCTCTCCATAAAGCCTAGGCAATGTCTTTGCAGATTGTGTAAATTGATTTTCTTTTACTTGTTTTTTTGGATTGTTTTGATTCCCGAGCGTTAACTTGCACCCACTTCTTTCTTCAGTCTTTTTTGCTGCGTTTCATCACCAGTTGAATATTTGATTTTGTAGGTGAATCATAATGTAGAATGAAAATAAATTCACTAAACGGTTACAGTACGTCATTTTAGTGCAAAAACCTGCATCTTGTGCACAAATCATCTGCAAAGGAGTTTAATCAGACACTAAATACCGCTGTGGTACATTCAAATTTAAAGTCCTTCTCATTCATTTCAGCACAAACTTCAAGCTTCAAGTTTAAATTGCGCTTATAATAGATTGCACTTTATTCGCGAAACATAAAATTAGCACTTCACTGCCAGTGCAAAGCAGGTAGTAAACTAAATTCGGTTTAAAATAGTCGTTTATGTGCATTTTCAAGCAATCATGTCTGCAGTAATTGAACAAATGGAGTAAATCAAACATACATCACCACACAAGAGCACACTTTCCAAGTATATCCAGTCCCAATAAAGTATGGCATATCATCTTAGCAAGTGTTGTGCTTCCCAAATTGCAGTCGGCACTGAATTTGTGGGCATGCTTGTGCTGTTACCTGCTTTGCATAATTCCTTTAGTGAATCGGGCGCCGAAACAAATAATGCAAATAAACCATGCTATCATTCATAGTGAAAATCTTGATGGGTGCTCTCTAATGCTATGCGATGCACAATAACACAAACATTGATTGGCTGTTTCATTCTTCATTATGACTTGCAGTTTGATAGCGTTAGCGAGAGCCAAGAGCAAAGTAATGACATTATGACTTATGCGATACAGGAAATGTGACAGTAAGTAATAGCGTGGTATGTCGACTCCTGGCATACTAACCTAAGCTGCATGCTCCCAAAGTTAGCATCTGCCAATTAATTGGAAATCGTCTTGATTATAGAATTGTTTCAATTGGTTGCTGTTTAGTGATGTGATTATCTATGAGGATGTGTAATTGTGTATGAAACCTCAATAAGGGGAAGGATTTATTTCTCTCTTGACAGGTAATTACATTCAGATTATCATCTGCATAGACCTACTTGACTTTCCCAAAGAGTGGAGGTTTGGTTATTTATCCACTGCTGGTAGATGCTGTACCATCTGGCTGCACCTTCATCATTCAAACATTCAGAAGTAGCTATGTACTTCAAATTTAGTTTTACCACATTTACGAGCATAAAAATAAAAAAACAGTGCTAATACTTTAGATTACAAATCACACACTTCTAGCGGTTCGAGCGGCTGCTATTGAAATGAACGAGAATGCTAACAGATTGTGCTTATAATTGGCAAAGATACTCATCTACTGTTATTTTATTCAATAGAGCCTCCGTGACTCCCAACTTTCTTTAGAAAAATGCTGAGTTAACACGAAGCGTCACGAACGCGCCGTTGACTGACATGAGAACTAAATGCATATGTAAATGAACAACTCTTCAGTCAGTGATTTTTCTCAGCATCACACGGCTTTCACGTAAGCGGTCTAGGAAAGTCCGAAAATAACTCTCTTCTGCATCGAGCAGATCTAAATGCGTTTAACTTCCAAATGAAGTTTGCCAGCGCATCAGCATACTATTTCACTGGTGCTAATGAGAGCTGAAGAGAGGCTAGAGGGGCTTTGTGGGGTCTAACATGCCAACTGTGGAATATGCAAACTAAGCCCGAGTCAGATTGGCCACGCACAGCAAATTTGCATGCGAGCCCAAGCAGCGCTGCTCTCGGGTTGCTGCGACGTCGCCCGCCGTGCCACCGCAGTCCCCAAGAGTCAATGTAGCTTGATTACACTTCACACTCACCAAATTATAATGCAAATAACGTTCCAGCCATTAACCATGCAAACCGCTTGAAATGTGCACGTGTCCCTACGGTGTGTGATGTAAATTGCTATGTCACATTAAAAGTGACACCGGTAATTCTGCACATTGTGAAGTTATTGGGTGCCAGATCTTATGAGCCGTTGTGACAGCTATGCAGATGAGTGCATTTTGCCGTACAGAGTCAATTTGACACAGTCACAGGAGAGAGATTGCTTTTTTTAAGCATAATGAAACCACACAAATTAAGAAATTACCTTTGAGCAAACCCAGCCCTCCTCTCCAGCTCACCAGAAACCCTACAATTTCCGTAGAGTCAGGATAGCTTCAGAATTAGTCCGACTAAGAATTATTTGACGTTCATGTTCATTCATTTCTCATTTAACCATAACCGAATGATTTAAATATGGCCAGCTGAGAGGATTTATTAGAGGTTAGGAGAGCCTTTGCTACCTTCATATTTGGATTTGACTGCCACAAGCTTAGTTAGGCCATTTATTATGGTTTTCTTTTTCAGAATTGGGTGTTTTTTTGGATTTTGACTTCATTTTTCGATGCCTTATTTGATTGTTCTGCTTGCAAATATTCTAAAACTGTGATAATCAATCATAAATATATTAATTATTATATTTAAAACTATGAATAAACAATATACAATGAGCATTCTAAGCAATCCAAGAATTGTCATTTCTAATTAGGCTTTTTTAACATTTTGCATACATACACTGTATGAATCATAAATGTTTAAGTATACAGAACCACAAGTATACATGAAACGCCCCCTTGCTGTGTCTCAAAGAACACAAACAGGAGATGAAAGTTGATTTTTATGCAAAACATAAGCACAATAACAAGTTGCGTTTTGTCTTAGAACAAATCGAATCATTTCGGTCCATATGTCCCACTCACTCAACATGTTGGATGTTTTTTTTGCTGACATATGGCTCTCGCAGCTGATTCAGTGACATACATAATGCCTCTGAAAAAGCCGTCCTCTCTCTTTGACGTTAAGAGGCAGATGACTGTACGACTATAAAAAGTGTCAGGAGCGATTTAATTTCCCTCCATCTGTCTGAGTGCTAGTACACTAGGTGGGTAAGCACGCTGTTCTCCCCTCTAACATCACACCTCTCCTGCAATCGGAGCTCATCGCGTGCTCCTGCTTTAAACACACATCATTCAGAAGAGGGCTCCTGAGAGGGCTGATTGGCTCCTAATTAGAGAGCTTTGTTAATGACAGGTAGTGTCAGATGCTAATGAGGCTCTGATTGGAGTATTTGGGGAGTGGAGATGATTGGGATGTCTCGCAGTTAGAAGTCAAATACTCATCAGCAAAGCCAAGGGGCTGTACAGGTTTCTAATCCCGAAAAACTGTCTGGGTTCATTCAGAACGGGACGGTCTCCGTCTCCCTGATCGCACTTGATGTTAATGCGGGATCACATCCGAACCCTCGCGCTGTTCCTGACACCTTAAATGATTGCGGATATCCATTTTGTGGAAGTCGCAGAACTCTTTCGGTCAGCCGAGAGGAGCGAGTGATGAGGACGCCATTATGTTTTTCATCAACAACCCACTTATAAAGTGTCATCTGCTAAAAATTCAGTTTCCATTGTGGATATGAAGAGGCATAGTGGGTGGACAAACTCTAGTGGAAACGATCTGATTTTCTAACTTTGGCCTGCGCATTTCCAGTGACACTGCAATAAGATCATTTATCAAGCACCGTACACCTGCCGAGTAATTAGAGGCCCTGCTGTTAATTACAGTTTGATCATGCATTGAAATTCAATCAGGAGAGCTCTAAATAATAGACCACAACTGGTGTATATAATGCTGGTCATTATCACACAATAAACCCTGACAGTGTGAACGGGTCTTTTGTCTGCCTGAAGGGGTCTATTTCCTGAAAATGATCGGTTGATTAATACAGTAAAGCTTACATTAATGTGTATTCTGCTTAGAAGACAGATACCAATTACATATGGACATGCAAGCATGATTGATTGAGTTGAAATGACTTTATATGAGAATAAAGAGCTAAGTAAGAAATCATTATATTTAAGTAACACTAGCTAAAGGGCTGTCAAACGATTGTTAAATTGCTTTTATAGAACGGCTCAGTAAACAGGAATTTGAGAGTTAGTAACTGGCTTCATTTTAAAGACAATATTGGGTCTATGTAAGTCTAGTTATTTTTCCAACACCAGGAGCCACAGGATCGATTAAGTGAATGATTCAATTATTCACTCGTAAAGAGAAGTCACTCGTCCCATTCCTGAATGAATTCCTCAAACTTATTTTTGAAATGAATGATTCAATTATTGACCCTTATTCACTTATTTAATTCACAAATTAATCAGTTTTTGAATTAATGATTCACACTCAAAGACTGCTATTTGTGCTACCAATCGGTGTATCCCCACAGATTCTTTAGGGTCTTTATGAAAATTCCCTGGTCTTCTTGTCCTCCCCTGCACTGGAGTCAATACAAGGGCAGGTCTAAGGTAAGGCGGCCTTGTCAATCAACTATCATGGAAGGGGCCTGTGCAGAACTACGTCCAGGAATCTCAGAAAGGCGACTTTGAAAAAGGCCCCTTATTGTACACCTTTTTTGAGTTTTATTTTAGTTGTTGATGTCCTGAAGAATATATTTTTGCAGTATAAGAACAAAAACCAATATTTTTACAATTCCTTTCTCAGGAGCTCTGTCAAAAACTGTCCGATTTTGGCCTGGCCGACTGGACAGAAATGAAGTTTTCACACTTATCAGAAAAAGTTTAATAAATATTGTTTTTTTGCCGTTATTGGCACATCTAAAGTTTTATTGCATCTCTCAACTATATTGTTTATGAAATTATGTCTGTGTACGTGTGTAAAACAAATTGACGATTTATATATTACAATGTGCAATTGAATACATTGTTGTGATTAGCTGGACTAGTGACTAGTTGTAGCTGGGATAATAACGTAGCTGTAAGAGTAGCTGAAATGTATTCATCTTGATCATGACTTGACTGAGTTTGTCTTTACTATACAAGTTAGATGTGATTCACCTCAAAGTAACAATCCTGTCAGATCCATCCTTGGAGTGAGCTACAGGTCCACCGATCTGGTTTCGTCTGTCAAACTTGGCCTTTTCTGCATGTTTCCGTGTTGTTGTTGCTCCACAATGTCATGGACGGTGGGCGGTGCTTGGGGATGAGTAAAGGCGGTGACTGAGCAGACCGGACTTTATGCAGGCTGTGTGCGGTTTACTGTGGATTGACCGTTTTGAAAATTGTATGGTAGTTACATAGCCCCTAGACCCCACTTATCATGAACAAAGCCAGGAAATTTCAGATTTGACAATATGGGACCTTTAAAAATAACCACTAGGTGGATTTGTATCATTATAGAATGGATGTGTGTGTACACATTTATTTTCAAAAAACTATCAAGAGTCTACAGAATATTTTAAGCACAGTGCGGTCTGCTGCTTTAAATTTCCGAGCTCTTGAAAACGTCTGATCGGATGTGAATGGGCTTTTTATCATTTATCAGCTGGGAAAAAATCATTCAGAAAGATATTTCAACAATATATTTTCTCTGTATCAGTTGTGGCGTGGATTTCCTAATTCCTGCCACCTTTGTTATAAATGGGCCTTTATAAAGTCTCACTGATGTTGAGCTACTCTCTTAAGCCCTGAACACATTCCATGATTTTTGGCTGCCCCAGACTGATTTCTGATTTGCCACAATTGTTTCACTATGCAAATCTTTCACTAGCCTGGCTTCCGTGACTATAAAGCTCATAGGAGCTTAGTCTGGCCAAGCTGCCTTACTACCCGCCTTCTGGGAGGCGGGTTTAACCTGCGTCCATCAGACACCTCTGTATACTACTGGACGAATCTACAACCAATCAGATCACTCATTCCGATGACGTATGCGTAGCGACGGAACCCGAAGCCACCGTAACCAATTGTAGCTAGCTTCATTAAAGCAGTAGGAAAATGTCGTCAAGCGATTTCTGCCGGTTTTGCCAGATTAATATGAGAGTATCTGGTATTTGCAGTCATTCAGTGATTATTTTCGAAGAGTTTAGCAAGAAATTGAGCATTGCAGAACTGCTGCGTCATCGCGTTACACCCGCCTCAAGTCGTCCTGGGGGAGCTCGTTTCTCATTGGTTCCCACTTTTTTGGGAACGGAAATGCTCTAAAATAGCAGCTTTGTCAGACTGACTTTGCTAGCAAAATTGAATGTAGCGTCACAGGAAGTATGGGCGGGCCCAGGCTAACCTTTCACCTGAGACAGCTGAAAATCGCGCAGAGCTTTTCAGTGAACTTCATGCTAGTCAACTATTTTAAATAACATTCAACTTTGGAATTCTGCAATAGACCAATCAAAGCACCGCATAATAAAGTCCCTGGTTAAACAAACACCAACAACATAGAAGTAGAGGCGAAACCCCCTCTGAGTTCTTTCTTGTGTAAATGAAAGCAAAGCGAGTTACTAAAACACTTCTCCAGGAGGCTTTGGGAGCGAGCAGAGGGGAGCCGGTGATATTTTTCAGCCCATACAAACACACTGGCAGACCTTAAAGGTAGGGCAGCTCTGTCTTAAATATACACCAGAGAACCAAGAACTCTCCAAATGAGTTCTCTGGAGATCGTTCCCGACACCTGCAGTCATTTTTCAAACGATTTAATTGGTGTACTTAAGTCAGCTGATACCTATGCCAGTGCTTTGTTGCTAGGCATCATGACACAAAGGTCTCCAGGTACAATTAACCCCATTGTGACACCGTGATGTACATGGAGTGTTTTTGGAAGGGACCGACTTGGGCATACGTATATATCGGGTGGGGTTTAACATGAATTCACGACTGCCATCACTGGGACTTGTGCTTTATACCAAGGTAATGACCAGCTTTTCCCATACTGCTACTACAAGTGGCAAACACCTGCTCGCAAGTACATATACGAGACTCCCCCTTCCTTACTATGAGATGCACGCGCTTTCAGAGGACCTGTTTGACAGAATCGCGTTTTTTTCTGCGATTGAACAGGTTAGGATGCAGTGCTGCAGCTCTCCTGTCTAAGTGGTCTCCTGATAAGAGGGAAGCTGAGATTTCTCTCAGTATTTCTCTCCTGGCAAACAGTGAACACAATGAGTCATGACACTATCCAAGGGCTCCGGTGAAGTGTGTGGGTGGACAGCTACAGTGATAGTGACTGTATGAAGAGAGCTTGCTCATCCAGGACTCAGAGAGAGAGAGGAGAGGAGAGGAGGCAGGGTGGAAGATGGATTTCCACACATTTATAATAGCTGTCACACCTTACATTCAGCAAGGCAATTTCACATTTGAGAATGGGACAGCGACTCAAATTAAAAATGACATTAATTTCTGCCAGCCTGCACACATTGCATTTTTCATCCTGCTTGAAACACCTCTTGATTAGGCTCTGGGAAGACACAAACGTACCGCACAACAATAGGACTGTCTGATTGGATTCTGTGTACAGTACGTCTTGGGGAAAATGTATGAAAGGGTGTTGTTTCTGAAATCATGTTTTCCCCCTGAACATTCCTCATCTTTTTTTT